>JASSUY010048121.1:25675-46786 GCA_032466535.1 Forpus xanthops
TTTGGTGCATTTTAAAACCCCCCCCCCCCCCCCCAAACCAACTATCATTATCAGCTATCTTTATCAGCTAGGCTCAAAAGCAGAGAAGGATACAAATGATCTTTTTTTTTTTCAGCCCAACATTGTTTAAATCAGTTCATTTGTGCACCAGTGAAACATTTTCCTTTGATGAGCTCTTGGTGATGTATTCAGATTTTTACATGAGAAGAGAGGAAGCCATCAGATAATGAAGCAGGTTTCATTAATCTAATCATTGAATAGCAATCAAAACAGGAGCTGGTAGAGACAGCAGAGTGAGAGGTTACTGGGGCACAGCAGACCCAGTCTTGGTCACAAACTCATCAGGAGATCACTTGAGCCTGCATCAAATCTAGGAGTGTCTCTCTCTGGCTGCACAGCATCTCTGCTCTCCCAAACCATCAAAGCTTTGGTTGACCCTCTTGCCATGAGGTCTGGGTATAGCCACAACCACTTTGCTGGCAGATTTGACTTCAAAGAGCTCATCACTTGGGGACACTAGTTCTCTGGCATCTCAGAAACTCCAGAAAGATTTAGTTTGGAGGGTCCCTAGTCCACTCGCAGCACAGACACTGCAACAGCTGGTTGCTGAGGGCCATGTCCACGTGAGTAAGAGCAGTTCCTCAGGATGAGGAGGCCACAAGCCATGGCATCAGCATGACAGATTTGGATGGTGACTCAGAAATTCCCTTCTTCATCAGGTACACGACCACCACCTGATATTCTCACTTCTCTAGACCACAGTGGACACAGCCAAGAGATTTGATTGTACTGCTGGAGTTGTTTCCCCTCTCTTGCAGTAATTTCCACAAGCCTTGGGCTTTGCCCCAATCATGAATTTCATCCAAAAATATAACCACCACCATTTGTGCTTACAGACCCCTGAAGTTCAGTATGAAGCATCATAATTCCTGCCAGCACATGCACAGTCCTGAGCTCAGCCTCCCTCTCTCAATCTTTTTTAGTATCTTCATGGGCCCATGCTTCATTTGTGACTAGAGGGTTTTATTACTGATGGAACCAATATGCTCTCAGAACATCAGAATATAGGAAAAAAATATAAGAAAAAAGCAGTCCTCATCTTTTCCAGCCAGGAGGTCATGGCAAGGGGATAAAACTCTTTAAGAAGCCCCTTGCCAAGCTCTGTTAGATATTTTTCAGGACCAGCATCAACTCCGCAGGCAACCAAGTAGATATCTTGGGATAGCTTTTAGCTGAAGTTTCTCATTAGTGAAGCTGCAAAGAGGGAGTCACAATCTTATTTTAGTTTGTTCTGTCTCATTTTATTTCAATACACTTCACCACCCAGGGGATTTTTGCTACAGAATTACCTTTTCCATGGTACAGTTCTGACCAAAATGACACTTGCTGCAACTAAAAAGAATCCAAATAAAGAGCAACTGTGGCAAGCACTTTATAATGCTTTATGTCTACATCGATGTGCTACCTTTAAAAAGGCAGCAGCAAGCGAGACACAGGACCTTTTTCTCCTCCAAACCAAGTGATACCCACAAGCTGTTGCAGAAAAATAGCACATTTGTTAGATCACATCTCCCTGATACGTTTTTTTTTACATGAACTCGCATCAAAGATCCAAGACAGAAAACCAGTTTATTGTGACCTTGCCTAAGAGTGCAGCTATAGGATTAAAACTTATATGTAATCACATTTTCAGGGATTCATAACCAAAGCAGGCAAAAGGTAGGTTATACAGTAATCTGGCAGCTGCCTGAAAATCTTTCTGCCTGTGGTTTATTCCCCAAGGGAGGCACTGAAAGCCTCATGACTTGAGTCATTTAAAAATAGGCAGAAGGAAGAATTTGAGATGACGCTGCTGGGAACAACTCTGCGTCAGCCAGGGACAGGCCATGGCATCTCATTCCCTGCCCATCCGGGTCCCTATCCTGATACAATAGTCACCCCCTCCATGGCATCGTATCAGTAGGAGGGTGTTGAGACCCAGCAGACAAAGCACAAGCTGTTAGCCATGATGGTGACAATCAGGTTCCGGATTTTGTGTTACAGTGTCGTAGGCTTTCCTCAGTGCAAACCCAAGCAATTAATAGCAAGATCAAATACTTCAAGTTGGCATTAAAAACTACCTGGAAAATTCTTAATTCAACCATCTTGCCCATCTTTTTTCACAAAGGCCAGGGATCATATCAGATAACCTAAATTTGGTTTAATTTCATGTATTTATATACAAATAAATGAATGCTTTAATTATTTTTGCTGGAGGTGGAAAGCAAAGCTCTATTTAGCTGCTTTTGATGTGCAGCTGTAGCGGTGATGCCATTCTGCCAGCAAAGAAGCACCAAATGGATATGATGGGAAAGACAATATTGTTTGCCAGGATTGCTGGTGACACACAGACAGACAGACGCCTAACTGTACCCGGCAGAGAGGTGCCATCCGATGCCTTGGAGTGCAATTTCCCCACATTGCTGCTTGCTTTTCAGGTCTCCCATGAGCCAAAGAAAGCAATGCCCAGGGAGCGGGGAGCAGTAACTTCAGCCCATTAAAAATTAAAAGAAGGGAAATGGTTTCAATTGATTAACCATAAATGTTTGCCTCTCTCTCTCTCTCTCCTTAAAATCCTTCCGCTTATTTTACTGACCTCAGACCTCTCAAGGGACCCAATGACCTATGATGTACCTCTTTCTACAGCACGCAACAACCCTTTGTCTCCAAACTGCACTCAATATCCTTCCCTGCTTCATGTCACAGACTAAGTTAAGTTGCTCTGTCCAAATTATTAGAGGGGAGATGACCAAGCAAAGACTTTGGTTTCAAATTAAATTGCTCTCTTTGCAATATTTTGTGGCTCTTCCAGAAGTTAAAAAACACTCACACAAACTTTCATCCTTCATCTCATCCTCTGTCTTTGGGCCAGCAACACGCTGCCAACACTACAAGCAATGAGAGCGTGATTAATCCTTTCTATGCTGATATAACTGAATTTAACAGAACCCTTATGATCTTTAGTGTCAGTCACCCAACGACAGGCAGCCTGAGAAAAATACAGGGACATTGTTCAGGAAGCTAGGTAGTTGGTGACAGCCAGCATGGTTTCACTAGGTGCAAATCCTGCCTGACCAATTTGGTGGCCTTCTATGATGGGCCTACAGAACTGATGAATAGGGCAAAGCAACTGACATTATCTGCCTGGACTTGTGCAAAGTGTTCAACACTGTCCCACATGACATCCTTGTCTCTAAGTTGCAGAGAAATCAATTTGATAGGTGAATCACTCAGTGGATAAAGAATTGGATGGATGGCCACACACAAAGAGCTGTGCTCAATGGCTCAATGCCCAGCTGGAGACCAGTAATGAGTGGTGTCCCTCACGGATTGGTGCTGGGACCAGTTTTATTCAATATCTTTATTGGTTACAAGGACAGTGGGATTGAGTGTGCCCTCAGCAACTTTGCTCATGACACCAAGCTCTGTGGCTGAGTTGATACGCTGGAGGGAAGGAATGCCATCCAGAGGGACCTTGACACACTTATGAGGTAGGCTGATGACAAAATCCTGAAGTTTAACCATGTCAAGTGCAAGGTCCTACACCTGGTTGGAGCAATCCCAGGCACAGCTACAGGTTGGGCAGAGAAGAGATTCAGAGCAGCCCTGAGGAGAAGGACTTGAGGGTGTTGGTCGATGGGAAAGTGAACATGAGCCACCAGTGTGAGCTTGCAGCCAAGAAAGCCAACTGTATCCTGGGCTGCATCAAAAGAAGCATGACCAGCAGGTAGAAAAAGGCGATCCTACCCCTCTACTCTGCTTTTTTGATACCTGACTTGGAGTATTGTGTGCAGTTCTGGTATCCTCAACATAAGAAGGACATGGAACTGTTGGAACAAGTGCAGAGGAGGGCCACGAGAACTATCGGGGACTGGAGCACCTCCCATATGAAGACAGGCTGAGAAAGCTGGGGCTGTTCAGCCCCGGTGGAGAAGAGAAGGCTGTGTGGAGACCTCATAGCAGCCTTTCAGAATCTGAAGGGGACCTATAGGGATGCTGGGGAGGGATTCTTCATTAGGGACTGTAGCGATAGGACAAGGGGTAATAGGTTCAAACTTACACAGGGGAAGTTTAAGTTATATAAAAGGAAGAAGCTCTGAGGATGGTGAGGCACTGGAATGGGTTGTCCAAGGAAGTGGCAGATGCTCTATCCCTGGCAGCGTTCAAGGCAAAGTTGGACAGAGCCTTGGGTGGCATGGTTTAGTGTGAGGTGTCCCAGCCCATGGCAGGGGCACTGGAACTGGATGATTTGAAGGTCCTTCCCAGCCCTAACCATTCTGTGAGTCTATGAAGCATTCAAGGAGTGTGCTGTTACAGCACACAAGGAGCACATGAAAGCAGATCAGTGATAGGTAAATGAGAGAACAAAGGCATTTTTTAGGATAGCAATTAGTGTCAGAATTACTGCTGTCACCCATACCCTCAGAGTATTGGAAACTGATGCTGATTCTTATAGAGATATTGCTAAAGACGAATAGCAGACACACAGAAGACTCAAAGACAGGAAATCCTGTCTGCTTAAACTATTTAAGGCACAGATGCCCAGTAGCATCAAATACTAGATGGGCTGTGGTGCCAAACTGTCCTCTTCTTAGATTAAAGACTGTCCCTGAATAATACATATTTGCCCCCCAATAGTAAAAAGACAAAAAAAAAAAAAAAAAAAAAAAAAGAAAATTATCATTTTCCAGCCTCCCAAGGCCTTAAGGGATGGCGGTTACTGGTACCAGGGAAGTAGTTGGGTTGTTTTTCACATGGAGGCTGAATGCAAGATCGATACTGCTTTAGTGGCTGGCAGATGATGAGATCATGTCTAAATTAATGCAACTCAGCCACCCAGCTGAGAGCTGAGTTCCCAGAAAGAGGGCTGGGGGAGGAAGGGCACAGCCCCAGGTGCCCCAGGGAGGGATAAGCTCTCTCTTGCCCTGCTCGGGGTGGTTGGAGGATGGATGAAGCCATTAACAGACCAGCTCCAGGGGTGGTGGAGACAGCTAAGGCAGGTGAGCTGTCAGCCAAAGCTATGTTTCAAAGGAGGGAGAAGTGGTGGAGAAGCACAGGGTTGTGAAGATCTCTTTGCTTTACGCTGGAGCAACACAAGCAGCTCTGTCCATAAGGATAAATGACCTTTCCTTGAGTTTTGGACTACAGACCCCCTGTTTTTTACCTTCTGCATGGTCGGCCCTGGCCTAAGCAGTACACAAAGCCTAGCTTTAACAGCTATGAGATGGATTGATCCTGCCAGAGCCATCATCAAACAACAGTTTATCACAAGCACTGGAGGCAGGAACCTCCAACAGAAAAGTCAAGAGCGTCAGCTCCAGTACAGACCACCTGAAGCCACAAGTATTTCATACTGTGTTTAAACACACACTCTCAGCAAAGCGTCCCACAACACCTCAGAGAAGGTGGAAGGGAGGAAAATGTCAGATTCACGCTGAGATTTCATCTGGAAAACCACTGGCTGAAGGACTGGGCCAAGGCTGTGAAGCGGAAACCACAGTACACCCCAATATCTTACCTTAAACGTTAGACCCCACTGCCATCTTGTGGCAAGCGCTTCCCAAAAATAAAGAAAAAGAGGGGAAAGCCCATTTAAAAAATGCGAACAAAGTTAGATAGCACAGCAATGAAGGATGGGTAAGTTACTGGGAACAGGGTGAGGAAACCTGTTGTTTCGCTCAAATGATGCTGAGATTGAATCTACAGCATCCTGCCTGATACAAACTGATGTGGAAAAACACAGAGACAGGATGACCCAGAAGTTGAGAATATAATAACACACATAAAGCATTATTGCTTATACTACTTTGACTGTCTTTTAGTCAGGGCTCTGATACTAGCAAAGATTTAGTTATCGTTTCAAAACATTCAAATTTTAATTTAGTGTCACCCTGGTTCAGATAAGGCTTCTGACCGCAATAAGCAGGATTAAGGTGGAACTGGATATTACACCTCTGAATTAAAGAACACAGTTGCTGGAATTTTGGGAGAAGATGACTTAGAAGATGGGAATTATGGCTCACATTGGTGGTTCATGTGGCATGAAGCACCTTCAGATGCTGAAACCCCACAGGTTAACACCCCTTGAGTTTTCAAAAAGCGCCTTGCCACAGGAATGAGGCAGTTTTGAAATTCCCCATGGTCCTTATCTGGTTGTTAGTCCCAGCTAACTGCTTTGAGTATACCTCAGCATTTACTTTTTGCATCATTTATCACTTGTAGTGATCACATCGTGGCAGAACCTTTGCTTAGCAACTGGGGATCACTTCCTAGGAACCGCTTTCTGAGACATTAGCAAAGTGCCTTGATTGCTGCATCATCCAGTCACGATGTGGATGGCTCTTACCATGCCAGAAAAAAACAGCAACAAACTGTTTTTCCTTCTTTATGGTGTAATAAGCTGCTGTCATTTGCTGTATCAGACAGTACTGAATCCACGTATGATCCAAAACACTGATTGGGTTAAGTTATAGTGAATAAACACTCATTAAACAAACAGAAATTAATGAATCATTTTCAAGAAGTGTGTCTTTTTCCTCAACACAAATATCCACTAGCAGGAACGGATCAAGAAAACAACAGGAAAGAATTATAATTTGAAAAGCAGACATGAAGTGGCAGCGTCTTGACTATTTTGACAGGAAAACCAATTTATATTAGAGTAGCTCTATACACCTGACCATCTACACAGCACTGCTTTCTTCCATTACAATTCATACAACTCAGGTATCAGGAAGAATAACAGCATAAAAACATATTTCCAGACAAAAGATAACACATCTTTCAATACCTTTCTGTTTTCACAGTCTCTTTCTTTGGATCTTTGCAAGTCATTACAAGTTTTACCCAGCTACACATTACAGGGATAGCTTACATGAGACACAATATATTGTTAGAGACAAACTCTATTATCGACTTTCAGATGAGATTTAATTCCTTTACTAGTTTCAACTTCAAGATTCTTAAGTGTTGGTGTAGATTACAGACAAGCTTGCCCTAAATAAAATCAGTTATATTGTGGACGTTACATCTTTATCTTCAGAGATGAAAAAGCATTTGAAGGTTGATCCCAGACCTGGGTAAAAAGGTTTCTATCGTCATTAACTTGAAATCAACACCCAAAACAGGTCTAAACATCATCTTGTCATTTTTATGGTATGGAAGTTGCCTCTGAGTTTTAAAAATTAGGCATTACCTGTCTCCAGCCTCTCAGGCACTTGAAGACTTGTGCAATGAACAGTTTAGATGATGCTGTCAGCTGGTGTTGCTAAAACAAATGCAGGAGACTATTATAGGAATGTAAGTTACCCCCCTAAATAACTTAGCCAAAATGCTGTCAGCAGCTTTTAGATGCAAAAGCCAGAGAAAACCACAGAGACATTAAATGAGAGCTGGCACAAGACAGACCTGCTTATACTTCTAGTCGGCATCAAAAACTGGGAAACACTGTCATCCTCTTGGCAGAGGTCAACTGCAGCAAAGCCCTTTACCCTGAGCACCCACGATGCTGTAGGAGCAACCTGGAACTGATCAACAGGTGAGGTGCTGAACGCAAAAACATACATGTATTTAACCCACTAGTAGGTATTAATGTGGGGACAACAAGGGGAAAAAAGACAGGTTCTGGGCACAGTGTGTTCAATACACTGTGCAACTGCCCGACGCTCTTCCAGCAGTGAGATGAGAGAAGAATTAAGTGGACCTTAATTAAAATCTGAGAGCTATCCCAAGCTGGCTTGGTTACCATCGTCATGGCTACCACAACCAAGGCCGAAGCATGGGAAAATGCCGGGGGATGAAGTGCCAGGCCAGAGGGTGACGGGAAGTGCCCGCAGGCCCCACCAAGAGCTTTTTCCTGCACCCTGAAACACCTCTGGGTGATAGGAGTAATGCAGAATGAGGCAAACAACCTTCACAACATCACATGGATGCAGCATTTTCCGGTGCTGGCCTGCTAGTCCGCACAGGGGAGAGACTCAGGTGAGGATTAGAACTCCCTAAGGCCATGAGCAGGTTTAATAGTTTTGAAATGAGTTATTACATATCGGCAAGCACCGGGGTCCCTGTCATTACTCCAGGTGCCAGGTTGCTGTCACCTTCCCCTATGATAGTTGAGGCTAAGGACGATCACAGCCTTCAAAAAAAGAAATGGCAGAGGAAGAAGTTGGACCTGGGTTTCTTCTCCAGCTGCAATACACAGCCTCTGCTTTGGGCCAGGCATGCAAAGGGATGCACTAACCCAAGGGAGGACAGATTGAAATGCTCTGCTTGCATGGCCGGCAGTCACACACCTCCCTGTGCACAGCAGTTTGCTTGATGAAACCACCCATACGGTCAGGAGAAAAAAATGCCAACAAAAAGAAAACAAACAAACAAAAACCAAACACACACACAAAAAAGCCCAGAGCTAAGCACTCCTCATCTATCTTCAAATGAGCAATAGTCTCGTTAACGAAGAGCAGATAAAAGGGTAGGAGTTTGATCTGGGTAACGGCAAGGTACATTTTGTGGCAAGATTGCAGAGAGCGGTGGGGATCCGCGCCCAGCTACACTCAGCTAGGAGAAATACTGTCAGGAATGACCGTGCTGAAATGAACGGTCACGCACGGAAGAAACGAGATCGTCTCTAACTCGGCGAACGCCAGAGACAGCTTCTGCCGAAAGGAGGGTGATACTTGGTCCCGCGCACTGCAGTCGCACAGAACTTGCGCGATCCCACGGCAACTTCCCCATCACACTCAAAATCCCCCGGGAGCCACACCAGCACCGCGCTCCCTCGGTTTCACACGGAGTGTTAAGGCAAGACTACAGCGCTTGAAACTCCCGGAGTCCCCGGACTGAGGGATGCAGACCCACGCTCTCCCCCACAATAATCCCTCCCTGTGCGCCTGACGCTGGCGCAGGGGAGTAGCTGGAGGGAAAGCACCGCTCCAAAGCCCGCGGGTGGAGGAGCGTGAGCTTTAGGTTTTGGGGAGCCCTTTGGGAGGATGGGGTCAGGACAGGATTGGGGGGAGAAGCATCACCTGCCCCGGGTATGTGGTGAGCGGGTGCTGCCCGCCTGAGGCCTCGGGCAGCGGCCAAAGAACTTCCCGGCGCCGCTGCAAACTTTTCCCAGCTCCGGGAAGGCACCGCGGCCTCCCGCCCCGCCGGGTCCTCCCAGCCCTCCCGCCCCCGGCCGATCGCACCCCGGGGAGCCGGAGAGGAGCCGCGGCGGGGAAGGGAAGGGGGGCCGAGCAGCCGGTAATGGGTTATCCGATCCCCCTGCAGGGCTCCTTCCCGGCAGCTGAAAGCCCCTAATGCGCCCTGCGCTTCCTCTGGCCCCCCGGGCACGATCGATGCAGCTTCTCACGGGACCCGAGACGGGAAGGGGGGGGGGGGGGGCGTTCGGAGATGGTGCGATGTCCCGCCGCCTTGCCTCTCTTCCTCCCTCCCTGCCACTCCACTCGGGAAGGGGTTTCTCATGGGAGGGTGCCCGTCCCTACCTCTCGGCCTTGGTGAACTTGCGGAAAGCCTGGCGGAGATCGTGGAAGGAGCGGTAGGTCTGCGGCTCGGCCGAGATACCCTGCGCCCGGGTAGTGCGGGGCCCGATGTGCGGGCTGGGGGCCGGCAGCACCGACTGGCATTTGTGCAGCCGCCGGCGCAGCTCCTGGATCTCCTCGTCCTTCTCTCCCAAGCGCCGCTCCAGCTCCTTGATCCTCTCCTCCTTCAGCAGCAGCAGCTTAGTGAAGTCCCCTTCCAGATCGGTCATTTTGGGGGTAACCCCCCCCGGCACTACTGCCGAGCCGGTCCCGGGTCGGAGCAGGCAGCTCTCATCGACAGCAGCGGTCAGATCCGCTCCCTGGGAGAGGGGCGGGAGGAAGGCGGCTCCTGCCCGCCCCGGGTCAGGGCAGCGGCCCCGGCATCCCCAGACGCAGCCCTGCGCTCCGCCGGCAGCCGGCGAGCGGGAAACCCGGGTGCGGAGGGCAAAAACAGAAAAGAAGAAAGAAGGAAAAAAAGACAATAAAAGAGGAAAGAGCTTTTGTGCCACTCTGCGAAGCTGGGATCCTGGAAATAGCAACAACTACCATGTGATCGAAGGGTGACGCAGCTCCTTGTAACTGGAGCCGAAGACTTGGGATTCAAACAAGAGCACTTCATAAATATTAAATTACCTTCTGCTAATGAGCCATGTGGAGCCGCCCCCCTCCACGCCCGGCCCTCCCCCCTGGGAGCTTAGCGTCCCACAGCCCGGGTCACTCCGCATCCCACGCTACTGTATTAGTCCTCATCAGTCTTCCTTCTCGGCACCCCAACCCCTCCCGGGTACTCTCATCCCTGGAGAACTCGACCTGTGTCCTTGCTTTAGCACCCTGCATCCCTCCCAGCCACGATGTTCTGTGTACTTCCCCCTTGGGGCACCCGTCATCCCACCCCTCTTGGGCACCTGCATCCCTTCCCACGAGGGTTCTCTGTTCCCCACCCTCCTCCAGGTCGCCACACACACATGCTGGTCACCCCAATCATCTGGGGGGGGCACCCAACTTCCCACATATGAGGTACCCCTCATCCCAGCATGCATAGACAGTCTGTACCGCATACCATGAGGAAGCAGAGCATACAGACACTCGGGCCTTCGTGGCACCTGGTCTCCCAGGAGGATGATCGCTGGGGGCTGGAGAGGGCAGGCAGCCTGAGTGCTTGCCAGCAGCTCTGAGAAGGCAGGAACTCACCCTTCATGGACTTATTTGGAAGAGCCCATCATGCACATGAATTTTTAATGTTGGCTGGCAAAGGGCACCATCAGCTCCCCTATCACATTTCCCTCCCAAACCACCTTTGCTTCCAGTAAGGAGGACAGGAGCCCCCCACTGCAGACAAAAAGGGGGAAACTTGCCCAGCCCCACAGCCAGACCTTGGGCCCAAAAGGTGCACAGGAAGCCCTCGGGGTCCGCATGCCTACTTGGGGCAGGCATGGGTCTTGTGCCCTAGGTTTGGGGCTTGCAGGCTTCCTGCAGGGAGCAAGAATGGGGCAAAGCATCTGAGCTGAGCTTGGAGGACAAGATTGTATCAACGGAGTCTTAAATTAAGGGGAAAAATCAATTAGCAGGCTCTTTTCAATGAGTCGGAGGTAGCGGGGTGTTTTATAGCATTTGTGTCTGTCCCCCCAGCCTTTCACGTGTGGTTGGAAACTCCGCAGTCAGAGCTGCTCTCAGCTCCTATCCGTAACTTAGGAGCAACCCTTGGGCCAAGGGGTCAGGCAGAACAGAAGGGAGCAAGAGCTGGGGGGGGGGGGTGTGAATAATAATTAATAAAATTAATTGCCTTTACCCCATTGCTAGGCGAAGAGCGCCATCTCGTGTAGGAAACCATCTTGTAGTACAGGACAAAGATTTACACAGACCCTCAACACGCTGCTCCGGAAGGGAAGAGGGGATGCTAGGGAGAGGGAGCTTGGCCACAAACTGATGTCCAGCATCTTCATATGTTTCCTTGTTAAAATCTTGCTTCTTAAAAAGGTGCTTCATTTAGGGAAAGAGGAGCACTGTCGCTGCAGTCATCAGGGCCTTCGTGACAGTAGTTGTTGTGGGGAACTAGAGAAAGAAACACATCAGAAAATACATCATTTCCTTATAAAACATGTAATCAAGTAGTCCTAGTTCATCAATATCAACCAAGCTTTTCAGGGTTATTTTTTTAAATTCACTGCTCATTATTCAGATTCAAGGACCTCCTATAAGCTTTGGCCTCTATGCGGAAAACAGGAACTGGGTTAAGTACTGAAATAATAGTTTAAAGAGAGATGATAACCAAGCAACACACAAGTACTTCATACCAGATTAGTGTACAGTTATAATATGGTTTCAATTTGAGGTGAAGATTGTCCTCAGTTCCCAGGAACATCAGGATGACCTGCATGCAATGGCAGGATGCAGGGGGCATCAAATGCTCTTCTTAAGGTGGGAAAGGTTCCCCCCATGGTCCCTGGGCTGAAAGCCCCGGTCCCCAAGGTATGTCACTCCTGAAGAATTTCAGCATCTAATAACTTTAACAGTAACTTTTCACTTCAATAACTGCCAAGATCAACCTGGAAACATCACAAGAAAAAAACAGCAGAATACATGTAAGAAAATTAAACCTCAAATATACTTGGGCTCATATATATTTGTAGAGGAAGAAAAGGTGCTTAGCATTCATATTGGGTGCACTACTGCCATTCCCTCACCCTCTTTCTTTCATGACCAAGGAAAGCAGAGAGAGGGCAACAGACCAGCAGGGAACTCCAACAAGTATCAGTCACAAGATGGTTCCCAAATATAATTGTTTCATTTTTGTCTCACAGAGCCAACTTCTGCATCTGAAGACGGATGTAGTTTTCCCCAGAGAGGTTTTTAAAAACCAAGTAAGGGCTCTTTTTTTTTTTATTGGAACTGTGCAATTCCATGTTTCTGCCCCAGTAGCAGCATTTTTGTATTGGAGTCGTTTTGCATCCTCAGGGGCCAGCAGTGCAGAGAAAACTCCAAGCATACTGCAAATTAGGCATAATTATGTATTTACTGTAAATTAAAGCAATGGCTAAGATCTTGTTATCACTACCATGTACTGACAGACTCTTCAGTCGTCACCAATACATTACTGGATCCCAAGTACAGACACTGCCTATGACACTCATTCTCTTTTGATAGAGATTTTACTTTAAAAAAATAAAAGCTCTGGAGCAGAGGACTGGATTATGGCAGCAGCAGGTCCCAATCTGCCTTTTCTTCCATGCAACCTTGGCTTTAAGTATACAAGCAGTCTAGCATGTGATTATTATTAATATCCCATCTGGCTTTGGTTGCTTGGGAGTCATAGAAAACACAGTCATCAACTTTGGATTTAGATTGAGGGCTATCTATACACGTATAATGTGTACATGCCACTAGGAACACACATTAAACTGAATCCATGACCTGACGGCCACAGCAAGTCACCAAAGAGGAGCTGCCAATTTCACATCCAGCTACTGTTGCAACTTCAAGGTCATCTGGTGAAGCCCAAATAAGAGCTACCTGCAGAGCAAGCAGTTTGCAAAGCCCGTAAAATTGCAGCTTCCCCTTTGTCCCTACATCAGCCAACATCCTCTTCATCATCCATCAGCCCTTCCAGGAACACACCTGGTATGGCATCTGGGTTTAGCCTAAAGCAATTGTGGTTTTATCTAAAGATGAGCATGTTTCAAAAAACACAGACATAAAACATAGCCTTGTAACAAAGCAACAGCAAGAATTAAGGTGCTGAGTAGGACCAGATACCTTAATTGGCTTTGACCCTCTTAAGTCCTCCAGACATCCCATATATATGAAAAACCAGGCAGGAAGCAAGGCAGCTCCTAACCGGAAACCTTTCAGGGCAAGTGGGTCGAGAGCACCGTAGCCAGTGAGCCTGCAGTAATGAAAGGATTCAGTGTTATCCCGTCCTATTCCTAGGGAGAAAAGGTTATATACCTGCCCCACCTTTCTTGCAAATTCACCAGGCAGCTGTAGAAAATAACAACACAGTCAGTCTGATATTCTTCATAGTCCCATTTAGACTAGTTAGCCTGTTACTAATATTTTGCTTTTAAAATAAGGACAGTGGCAGCTATTTCCAATGGTAAGGCTGGGGAACTAGGGAAACTGGTTGCTTCTACAAGAGTTGACAAAGAGTTTTGCAACCACCTTATTATTGGCTCCTTTTATTAGCACTTTTTTAAAATGCAGCTTTGAAATCCAACCAGTGATAATCCAAGGCATTATGGTTTATCTAAAAAACGAACATGATGCCGTCTAAGAAAGGGGAATGTTTGGCCAGATACGCCAGTCCCAGAGCATCTCAAAGGAGTGCATCCCTCCATTTCCAATTACTAATTCCCAACTGTGGGTGAACATCCACAACAACTTTTCACATATAGAAGAGGCAAAATGCAATATGCTACTGGAAGTCACCCCATTGGCTTTGTCCAGTGCTGCCAGAGCATATTTTCTTGGTTCCCAGCAGCTTTTCTGTTATGAAGCACTATAGAAAACAGTTTACAGAAAGTAAATATGTAAAATATGCCAGCTATCAAACCCCAGAAGGCTCAGCACCTTCATTTCTTACTAAAGCTTCTTCTAATAATGGCAGATAACTTCTCAAGCCTGAAATATGCACACGTTACTCAGACTGGGACTGTAATTATCCCGCTGGAAGTCGTGCCAGCTATCCCTTAGTGTAACTTTAACAGAGTATTAAAGGTGGTGCTGGATTTTTATAAAATAATCAATACCCTGGCTTTTATTCTGCCTTTACAGCCCGCACCATTTCTCTTTTAAATTCACTTTTGCAAGCAAAGAGCCTCTCCAGCAATAGGGTGGACTTGAGGTCACAGCGCTGTGTTTTGGAGGAGCTGTATGAAGTCAGCAATCCCCATGTTAAAAAAAAAAAAAAAAAGAAAAAAGTCATTAAAAAATAAAAATCAGTATTTATAATCTATTTAAATAGTGATAAAAGTCTAAGCGGTCTTCCCCCCTTGCTCTCAATATCAGCCAAGATTTTGTGGCAGCTTACTAAGAGATGCAGCTGTCTGATGGACCAGATGACACAGATGGAGCACTAGGTAGGACTTGACAATATTTAGGGGGGTTTACACTTGCACTTATAGAGGGACAGCACTAATAATGGCAATGGCTAAAGAATCTATCAAAGGCATTTTTGTTTTAAAAGGCAGCAGATATTTCATATAAGTTTATTTAGAGGGTTTTTCTTCAGACATACGGGGGCAGTGCAAGAGAAGTTGTGGCAACATGTCCTACAAGCACAGGGCCCCAAGTCTCAGGTGTGGTGACCCTCAGTGGCTGTCAGTCACATTGTCTCCCATCCCTGACTTGTTCACACAGCTCTGCTGTCCCTACACCTTTCAGCTTTATTTGGTAAATCACCCCTTGGGAATAGGTGCAATGCCAAAAGCAGGGTGGTACCAGATCAAGTGCTAATTGAATTCAGATAGAGTCCAGGCACTCCTTGCCTTCTTCCAGATTTTAATTGTTTTTCTCATCATGCACAACATAATTTGTTATGGGAAGGCATTTTAAGATTACAGAGAGGAAAGATTAATTTTATGCTCTTTCCATCTTCAGTGAATGTCATTTCAGTCCCTATTTCACCAGGTAATTTAATAAACTGTGTCACCTCCTCAGTGTCTAATTTACTAACAGCTATGCGGCCTTTTCACCATGCAGTAACTCCCCAAATGGGAAGCAGAAAACATCCAAACAGTTTTCTTTGCACGTAAAAATATTTATATTTAAACAAGCAAACAAAAATACCCAGTCTTCCCAATCCCTCAGCAGCCCATGTTACAGAGTGGCCTGCATGCTGAGGTTCTTGTAGAGCTTCTTAAGTTTTTCTTGCTGCCTGACACCTTCAAAAAGTGCCTTCGAGTTGGCTTTGGGCAAAGAGCAGTGTGTGAGGATGTATATGCTGCATGGTTTAGAGCTGTAAACCCCGTATCTACTAAAGCATGCAGTAGCATTCCTCCTTCGGATCACAAAAAGCATCTGTACTGCTGAAGCATTTCCATAGATGTGGATTGAATTTACCCACCTTGCTATTAATTACAGCTCATCAAAATACCCAGCACAATGATGCTGCAGACACCAAGTTAGAGAAAGTTATTCTGATTAGGATTTTGGCTTACAAAATTTCATTATGTCACAGAAATACATCAGTGGCCCACATTAAATACTTTTCTTGCAGTGATAAGCTGAAAGGATTTCCTTGTATTCTTCTCTTCTTGCTTTTAGGCACATTTTCTCATTATTGCTTATGATCTACTGCTTTGTAAATGGACCCATAGATATAATTTCTTCTTTTATTATTATAAATTAAAATCATCATCTGAATGACACAAGGAGGATGTCAAGTCCCTTAAGGAAAAATAAGAAGCTGAAAATATTTATTTGGGTACATCGGTATCATCACATACATATTCTTATTGCAGAGTTCTCACTGTGACTGCTCAACAGCATCAGAGGTTAGCGGGGATAAAAGAAAAAAATCTCAAGCAACTCTAAGGATAGAGAGGATTTCATTCTACTGTTATCCAATCTGATCCCCCAGGCCCTATGTGGGTTTTGGCATGTTATTATATAAATAATACTAAATCTCCCCTCTCTAGGCATTTGCACGGTTGCTCATGCTCTCAGACATGCTCCCTTTCATTCTTCAGGGAGCTGTGACATATGGCTGTCTCGTTTCCCCCCCCTTCACCATTCCACTGCAACCTAATACATTTCTGCCAGTATCTGGACTGTAAGGAGAAATTCTTAATACTGAGAAGGGGAAAAAAATAATTAAACTTCACAAATGAGACCTGTTTGGGCTACAGAAATAGAGCATTCAAATTTAGATTATCTGAATGTCTATGCCTAAATTCCTGCTGGTTTTTTGGGAGTATTTTTCACCTCTATACCATCCCAAAAGAGTTCTCCCTCTCTGCATTTCTGGTCCTTATGACAGTATCTTCACTCACATTCCGCATGTGGTAATTTCTGCAGGATGTTGAAGGCTCAAAAAATTGTCATAACTCAATTTAAAAAAAGTAAATTTCTGCCAAACTTGTATCAACCCCTTTCCCTTTTTACCATCTTCCATCACTTATTACAAATTTAGGTGCAGGTTTTTCTGAACTGCCTTCTCTGTAAAACTTTTTAAAATACACAATTATTAAAAATAATTGTAAACTGAAAATAAAAGTCCCTTCGCCTTTCAAGAAAACTCATTCTCTGGGGCATTTTAGGTCTGCAACCCTCACCTGGTGTGGCAGTAGGTACATCTGAAACACTCCCCAATTTCTTAAAGATAGAGGGAAGAAAGTGGACCAGTACATCTCAGAAAACACTCGAAGATCATGCACAGGAGGAAGAATAATGCCTGTTGAGGAATATTGTCCAAGACACATACAAAACAGCAACTTTATAACCCAAATCTTGGTAAAGCTGGAGCCAGCACACACAAGGGGCTACCACATGGGGAGCGAAGGAGAACAATTTCAGGAGTTGTAGGAATTCAAGACGAAGAACATATGTTTTTCAGCTATGAGACCTCTCACATTTTTCTGCTGTGAGGCCCATCACAGCACTTTCTTATCCTTGCAAAACCACAGGAATGAAAGAGCCTTCACGATCACTTGCTTCCCTGAAAAAAAGAGTAATATTCCAAAAAAAATGAGCTGCCATACTTGTTAGTTGTATTTCCTCTGCATGAGCAATATAGGCAGCCTGCAATTAGCATTGTTGCTGTGAAATGGGGTTCTGACACGTAGGAAATGTTTAATCCCAAATATTAAATCCTAATGATTCATTCTGCTGAGACAGAGAGGAAGAGATACACAGCAAGAAGAATTAAGTTCTTGATAAAATATCTGCTCCAAGGTCCCTAATGGGAAACAACACAACTGACCAAAATCTTCTGACTTCCTGCGGCATAGTACTATGTTGAGCAATGACTATGCCCTTCATTTCTCTTTAATCAACTAGAGGGCTTCCAGAGGAGCACTGAGCCACTTTCATTTTTTGCAGAAAAAACACATTTTCAAATCTCAAATATTTCCATCTCCTTTTGTTGTGCTGTGGTGCTCTCAAGATGAGCAAAATATTCCTATTTGTTTCTAGGAAGAGCCTTTTATTGCCCAACCTTTGCCATGAAAATACTGACTACTTTTTATTTCATCTGCTTTCTGAAAGACTGTCAATTCAGACTAGAAAAACATTCAAGTTCTCTATGCTTGGAACTCTAAAGTCACTAAAACAAGAGGTCATAAATTACAGCAGTCAGAGGCTTCTTTGTTTGCCACCATGCAGATGAGCAAACATTGTCTGAGGGTCCACCAAACACTCCTAAAACATGTTGTTACTACTACTAGTATGTCACCCGAGACACTTGGATTCTCCTGAAGGTTTTAGCATCTTTCCAGGAAAGTTAGCACAGGCAGCCAGTCTTACAACTTCACAAAGTTTATTGTCCCTGGCTCAAACCCACTTGCGGCAGGGTCAACATTACAGGTACACCAGGATGCTTATGGCTGTGTCCTGGCAAGTCAGGGCATCTCTGTCTCAATAATGGGTACACCTCACTGTTTTTTGGGGAATAAAAACACCATCTTATTTATTTCCACATAAGACTGGGATATATTAGGAGATTGGGACCTAAGAACAGCCAATTGAGATGGGGAGAAGATTGGAGGTCTGCAAAAAGATGTCCCTTACATGGCCAAATCTGTTACTACCTAACGGCAGTGCTGACACTAATAACATTGCCTAGATTTGAGAAACAGAAAAAGAAGCAGCTTGTTGAGAAACGAGGGACTTTTCAGCACTGTAGGGCATGAGGTGGGCAAGCCATGGACTGCAATGCAAGAGGCACAGAAGAGGTTTCCAAACCGAAGTCCATAGGACACAGAGCAGAGCTCTGCTCCAAAGTCAACCCTTCTCCCTTGCCGTTGGCAAGGTGCATCACAGTCCTTGCATCAACAGCTTCATTTTATAAAGCACTAAGCTCGAATTTAACATTTCCCAATATGCTGCAGTCAGAGAACAAAGCACTTTCATCTTTTCTGCTCTGTGTTCTGTATCATGCCTAATGACATCTGTGTCAAAGAGCAACATCCAGCAGTGTAACACAGCTGCTGACAGCCACCTAGCCAACCACAAATACATTAAACCACTAATAGCCTATTTGGAGATTTAAACATTTCTGTAAAATGCTCAGCATCTCATCTGCAACAAACCTAAAAAGCTTTCTGCTCCTTAGAAGCATGTTCAAGTGCCAAAACAAGTGCGCTTAGCATGACAACTGGTGGTTACCTTGGGAAGATGACACCAGGCCTGACTGCAAAAGGCTGCTCTTCCTGAGCACCCTCCATGTTTATATTTGATCTGCTCAAAAAAACAGGCTGCACTATGGCTGAGGGTATTTGTGGACGTCTACTTCAAGGTATAATCCATCTTTTCCTTCCTGAGGACTGCTAATCTCTTGCCTAGCACTGCAGATGATCACTCAAATGTAAACAGAGAATAAAAACTTATTTGATATGTCAAAAAAAAAAAAAAAAGCTTTTTAAAATTAGGAAGGTGACAAAGCAGTTGCAAAATGGTCATCGCCTGATTTGCTGTAAAGGGAACACTCCTCAGCAGTAAAAACGAGTGTGAGCTGGGCCTGTGTCAAAAACAGGTCTGTGGGTCCTTTGCACAAATTGACCATGTTGGACAGGACTTTGAGCAACCTTCTTTAGGGGAAGGTGTCCTTGTCCATGGCAGGGGTGTGAAACCAGATGATTTTAAGATCCCTTCCAACCCAAACCATTCTGTGATTCTATGATTCAAGCAATGACTGTAGGGGAAGGTATGACTTCAAAGCACAGCTTTGAAATCCGTATTTATTTTCCCACAAATGACTCTTGAATTGCTCTATTCTGACTTTAAAAACCCATCAAGAGTTGCCTTCATGAAGCGGCAAAATGTGCAGTCGCTGGCTTGGCATCACCATCGCCAAGCAATCCCACCAAGCTCCAGCTGGAGGCGCAGGAGTGGGGGTTTCCAGCCTGACCGTGCTCCCTGCAGAGCCGAGGCCGCAGATACCGCGGGTTGCTCGGGGTAGTATCTTGTTACATCAGGGCAGTCCCCAAGGGCGGGGAGCTCCCACCCCGCAGGGCGCTGTGCCAGGGATGCTCATCCAGGAGACTTCATCAATGAGGCTATCTTTAGGGTCCAAGGAACAGGCTTCATTCCTCACCTTGCTACCGCAGCTCCACCCCAGGACAATGCAGTCGTTAACTCCACTATTATTGTTACTATTCTCTTGAACCTGCTTTGTTAGGACACCATACAAAATCAAACTACTTTACAGACACACTGAGAATATTTGACTTGGAGGCTGGCTAGCATCCTATCACATCCCTGTCATGCTGGCTTGTGAAGCTTTTTAACTTGTACATCTTTACATCAATATTTAGGGGGTTGAGATTAACTGTTTAATTTCTTTTCTTTCAGGAAAGCTCACATTCTCAGAGAACATCCTGTAGCTTTCTAGTCTTTATTTGTATTTCTACAGCATTTAAACAATAATACTGTAATTTCCCAGCAGAGCTGTTAATGCCAATCTCTGGCTATGAGAAATTAACACACTGAATATCAATGTTCCTTTCCACTTCACTTTTGCAGTTATTTTTACCTTGTTTCCCTTAAGGGCCCCAGGATTTCTAAGCAAATTTTCATTTTAAAATCCCAAGCAACTGTACATTCAGCTTCTATGCCATTTGCTTTTGGAAGCTACTGACCAGAGAAGCCATCAAAGAAGAAAGACCCTTAGCTGCCTGCAAAGTCTTTCAATACAAATTTTCTTCAAATCTTCCTTAGAAACGGGCTTTGTTTTCTTTATGATTAAATATTCTTTGACTAAGAAATGACACCATGCACTGCTCACCACAAGTGTTCATGCTGTTGGGTAGGGGAGAAATAATTAAAAGCCCCACAGATTTGCAAAGGCACTAGGAATTGTACAACCTAGAAGCTGTCAACTCTGAATTCAGCAGCAAAGTAAAAAAATTCAGGTAGATCTGGTCAAAAAATGAATGAAGATTCATCTCATTGGGTACAAATGCATCAGGGATGCACTACAATTGGGGACTTGTTTGGATTTTTATTTTCTTTAATCTCAAATATTTACAGCGAAAAAATGAGAAGAGTTATGGATGCTACGGAAACTGCTACTGAAACTTCTTACCTATAGTGAGAGTACCTCACTTGGAGTACTGTGTGCAGTTCTGGTGTCCTCAACATAAAAAAGACGTGGAACTGCTGGAACAAGTGCAGAGGAGGGCCATGAGGATGATCAGGGGACTGGAGCACCTTCCATATGAAGGTAGGATGAGAGAGTTCGGGCTGTTCAGCCTGGAGTAGAGAAGGCTGCATGGAGACCTCATAGCAGCATTCCAGTATCTGAAGGGGGCCTATAGGGATTCTGGGGAGGGACTCTTCATGAGGGACTGTAGTGAGAGGACAAGGAGTAATGGGTTCAAACTTAAACAGGGAAAGTTTA
>JASSUY010048124.1:2408-18342 GCA_032466535.1 Forpus xanthops
AAATGGTGTGATAGAAAGTGCCAGCTCTAAGTAAAGTATCATATGCTGAGCCTGCGAGAACCAGAGCCACAACTCTGCGAGCAAATAAAACAGCATTGTGACGAGTGGCTATTAATCCTGTCGTTATCTCAACCCTTCATGCCCCACGTTGGGCGCCAAAAAGAACTGTCGTGGTTTAAGGCTTTCAAAGTCGAGCAATCGCTCACTCACTCACTTCCCCCTCTTTCTTCCCCAGTCCCGGGGAAATGGGAAGGAGAATCAGAAGAATGCAGTTCATACTGCATTCAGTGTCATACTGCCAGAGCGCCTTTTATTATTGAACAAGCAGACAATTTATTATCAGTTGTAAGCTGTTGACTATTGTATCATCTGCTCTGCTAGCAGTTGAAAATCACAATATGGACACATGTTGTTGTGTATATTTTTAAAGCTGCCAAAAAAAATATACCAGCTACTTGCAGCATTAGATAATGACATTTGGTTACCCTCATTCCCAAGGGACTTTTTCCTTTTCAGACTTCCATGAAAAAAAATTTTACACTTGCTGAGTAAAGCCAGAGAAATGAAGCCAGGGTTTTAAGTAGTCTCTTATTTATCCACAGTTCAGACAATGAACACCTTTGAAGAGAGGAATGCAAAATCATATGGAGGCTGATCTACAATGTAGGGAACTGATTTATTGTCTAGATAGGCTGAGCTTCAGATCAAATATACTATAACATTTTCTCCGTGTTAAAACTTCTTAGCACTAAAAGCTCATGTACCAGCTGCCTGAGAAATTGTTGTCCTCATCCAAGAGAGATGTAGTTCCTAGCTAATGGAAGATATTCGCACCTGAGAGTAACAGTTTATCAGATTAGTGTTTTGTGACCGACCACGGCTGCATACCTTGACTGTGAATGAATCTTCAAAATGCTTTCTGTCCTCTGCCAACATCAGCTTTTTCTTGCCCAGCTTCTGCTTTAGCCAGTTGCTCCATGAGCTCTTCTTCTTATGCTGTACCTTCTTTGTAGCCGTGCTATAGGATGGATAGAATTGTAAGTCATCTGCATTAGACTAGCATTTGACTCTGTCTCCACTTCATTTTGTAGTCACTTGGTGAAAAGACAGTAAAATAATTGGTCCTTCTGAGAATATACAGATGCAGATTCTTAGTTTCTTCCACTGCTCCTTGAACATGTGTGTTTTAAGGAAAGTGTCAAATCCATTGATTATATTGTTAAACCTGTGCTTCTTTGAGGTAGGATGGCAGTGTCATATGGTTTTCCAAAGTAGTTGTACAATTTTCATCATTTTACTGCCTTTTCTCTCTTCCTATTTCCCAGCCACTATATTATTATTGTTATGATTATTATTTGATTAGTATTATTATCATCATAAGTATATTTAAGACAGTAGAGAGAAAAAGTGAGTGGGAAAATGTAATTAGTTTTCCATGCAAAATCAGACTTGGAATAAAAATAAAATGCACACAAATACAAAAATAAAAATACAATTCCTTTTTCTCCAGGTGGAATATTTCCCATCCACTGAATTCTGCTTTATTTTAAACCTCATTATATTTTTTTGACCAGTTTAATTTTTTTACTAATCCATTCCTACTTTGATGCTGGATGTCACAGTCTGCAAAACTTTGTTGTCTTAGAAGCCATATAATGTCCCTTTTTGATGTCATACCAACTTACTGTTGTATTAAGGCTACCTAAAGTCCATGCCAGTGACGCTTCCAGGAGCATTGAAGAGATCTTTCAGTACAGCAGCATTTTCCTTGTCATCTTTTTTACATCTGTAGGAATATGTAATTCTACTAATTAAATCTTAAATATACAGGACAGTTTAAGACTGGGAGGAAAGACTTTGTCAAATGCATAAACTACAAAGGAATAAGATGTTGCTATGATATTCTCTTTTTTCTCACCCTGGTCCAGTGAGCTTTTCCAAATCACAAAATTCTGTGTTAGACTGATTTGTTCAAGAGCATAATACAGAAATTCATACTTCAGTCAAACCCTTGGGAGCCTTGTCTTCAGTATGAACAATTGACCTGGACTAGGTTTCTGGGATTTCATTAGTATCATTCTTTTGGAGAATTAGGAAATCACAAAGGATAAGGAAGAAATGAGACTTTTCATCTAGATGATACTGTCTTCTTGATTATGAAGTTACTGTTTCCCCTTGGAGGCCTCCCAAATACAGCCCTCTTCCTCCTCCTCCCCCTCCTACTCTGTCTCAAAAATAGTTACCAATGATCACTTCCTCTTGTTGCTGAATAGTAATAGCGGTGGGAACCATCAGATCTTGTTAGTGGTGTTACTACTCACTGACGTCTCCTTTAGTCTTGTGGGGATGGCATTGTAAGTTTTACTACATACTGGTCTTGTTATAACTATCCTGTGTTTCCCTGAGACTTGGGGAAAGGTTGTAGGATGTCAGGCTATAAACTTCTCATTTATTGACTTCTCATTTTTTGACAACTTCTTGACTTCTGTTGTCATGGGCTGCAAAGGGATGGATAACTTGGGCAGGGGGGAAGTATTTATGTAGTTTTCTGTGGAAGCTAACAATTTGAGCTTTTGCAACATATTTTTTACCTACATAAGAAGTTACGTTATTTGAAGGTTTAGGACATACTTGTGTTAAAATTTCCACAATATCAGTACTGAAGCTGTAATGTCTCAGATGCAGCTACAATACAGTTTTGCTGCATGCTGCAAACCTGCTAGCTTGCAAAGTTTCATGTCATGGAAATTTGTGCTAGGCAGCTAGGACTATGTGAGAAAAATAAAAGGTTTTTTATATGGATATGTGTTTGTACACTAAATGTAAAGGTAGCCCTGTAGGCTGCTTATTCCTAACTCCTTTCTGCTATAATAATTGCAATTAAAGCATTAAGCAAAATACTGCTCTTTCTTTTCCCTTCAGCTCCCATAGTCCCACCCCATTTCATTATATAAAAGAGATATATTCACCTGTTTAACTACTCTTGCAGAAAGCATGCTACAGTATGTGTTGTTTGTTTTGGCAAATGTTGTGCGTTTATGTTGTTTCTCATGCAAACAATTATTGCATCTATAATCTGCTCGGTTTAACAATGATTAATGAATACTTTATGTAATTCTACGTAGTCATCAATAATAACTATTTTCCTTCATAATCTAATACAAACCTGAGGTAGGTTTAATGCGTATATATTAGCTTTATTAATAACATTAATGCCAATATCTGACTTTTTCCTTTCTTAAAGGTAGAAATGATTTTACTAATTTTATACTTAATGGCCAGTAGTATATTTGGAATACATATTCCAGATCTAATGAGATCAAATACCCATGTTCCATGATGTGTATTATGCAAATAAAAGATGCATAACTCAGTTTAAAAAAATGTATCATGACAGTAAATTATAAATCATTTCATTAACCTTCTATCACTGCAGCTTTCGGAAGCTTCATCAATATAATTCACTGTCGTGTACCTTGATGTGTTAAATATTTCCTTCTTAAGACTGTAATGTCAGCCAAATGAAACAACAGAGCATGTTAATTCATGTTTAAAGCAGGCATTTAGTTGTCGTCTTGCATCACGTCTAATTCAATGCTGAAGACTTCTTTTCTATCTGTTATCAATTTTAAATAAAAAAAAACAAACATGATGTTAAGAAAAAGCAATACTTACTTGAGAGGGATTCTGCAAGGTCTGTTCTACTAGTCACCATGAAATGATGGAGCCAGATTTAGAAGTAGCTTATTAGGTGCGTGCTGCTTCAACAGTTACAGCTTTTCTATTTTTTTAAACTGAAAGACGGGATCATTTTCTTTTAATGAAGCCAGAATGATATGCTGTCCATGTTGCTATGATAGCATAAACTTGCAGAGCAAAGCCAAGCAATTGCAGAACGATTTACCAAGGGTCATTCACTATCAACTTACAAGCGCTTAACTGTGTAGTTATAAACTTTAACAGCATCAACGAGGGTCATGGTATGTCACAAATGCAGGAAATTACTAGTTAGTCATGTACACTTGAGATTGAAAGTGATTGAGTCAGTATTGTTTGTGAATATAAGTAGAAAACTAGGTAGAGCCAAAATCTTTCAACTGAAACACCCACTGAATTCCTTTAAGAGGGGAAAAGGCTCTGATTGCAATCAAAATGCTGTACCTGATACTCTCCTCCACTCTGGTGGCTGCATACTACTTCTAGAGCTCCAGCCCTGAGAAAGGAATGTAAGGAACTGCTCTGCCCCAAAGGTATCACACAAATGTGAAAAACTAAATATTCTATTTTGCCTCTAATATTTGGGGTACAAAATTTTAAGCATCACATTTGTGAATGTACACAAACCATTGCAGCTGTAAAGGCATGAAATTGTTGTTATAAAATCACCCACATGTATCTACATATTTAATAATAAAACCATATATACATGTGGAGTTTTAGTGATATCGTCATTTAATGTTTAAATACTAAGATTAATTTCTAAGAATTGTGCCTGTGTAGAACTCGACACAAATGTGTACATCATGGTGCAATAGTCAATTATTTCTGTAGTATTTCACTGCAGAGAAGAGACCATTTAAATTTAGCCCTGGACTTTGAAACATTCAAATTGTCTTTTCCCAAGGATACTTTTGGATAGGGAGGCATCTCTGATGTATTTATCCATTGGTAAGCACTCTGAGTAGTCATATTTTGGCTTATCCTGATTTGGCTTTCCCAAAGACTGGACCTTTCATCTCCCATGTGAAGACAGGAGCGAACTGTGTTTTCACCCATATTCTGCATCATTAGCTTGCCAGCTTGAGGTGGGGAGGTGACCACTGGCTAGCTACATCTCTGTGCCTTGACTTGAAAAAAAGAAGATGTTACGAAAAGGGAATGATAATTCATTACATTGTTATTGCACTGGTGCAGTTGAATTTCTACAGGCAGCTCAGAAAATAGAGGGCATGCTCAGGAGCTTCCCCTTACAGTTGGTCCTCATGAGCTACCTGGAGATTTGGGTTTATTGATCCCACTGAATTTTGAGCATTGAACAATGCACAAGACCTGGGTGTTGAGGCAAGGAGGCACAAAAGGCAAAAAAGTACAAAATGTTCTACGTAATGTTAAGTTTGATGGCTTTGTAATAAAAATAACTGAGGTGCTTGAAGGTAGTTGACATAGTTTTAGGTCCTTATGACCTTAGTACAAAAAGCATAAGAAAAACGGAATAGAAAAACAGGACCTGGGGATGAGGAGTATCTGGGAACAGCAGATGTCCAGGATGGGCACAGTTAAATTAACTGATAAGTAGAAGGCCAGTATGATTGCTATGCTTTTGGTGTTAATGAGTCCATTAAGCTGGTGTAAACATTTACTGGGGAGTATCCTGGACTAGCGAATGTCCAGGATGGGAACAGTTAGACTACCTGATAAGTAGAAGAACAGGATGATTGCTATGCCTGTAGCATTAATTAAGCTGGTGCTTCAAAGACTGACAGAAGTTATGAAGATTGTTAGAAGAAGTAAACGACCCTCAAAGACCACCATCACATTTTTGTATGTATGCAGGAAAATTTCTGGAAAATGATGTAATTCATGCATATCCTCATGAATATCTATGTATACCCAGTGACTATATAAGGATGGCTTGTGTAGCAATATGGTGGCACATGTAAGGAGGAGCTATCCTCCGTGTCTCCTGGTGCCACAATAAAGAATATTTGCTTGTCAACTTGAGAACTTTGTTGGCGGCTTGTTCCTGGAGTTTTCTCTGAATCAGTATTCAAGGAGGCAGACCTTCCCAGCAATCTAGGGGCAAACTCAACTGCAGCACCTCCCTCTCTGCAAAGAAAAAACAATACACCTTGCTTTCTAAAATGTCTGTAGGTTGACACTGAACTTCAACACTCATTGCTTCTAATAGCTACAAGATACAGACATAGAACAAAAGTTTCTAACTTACTACTGGTAGTGGCTTCAGTAGTAGAATGATTGTCATGTAGCCATAGGACCTTGTACTTGCATCCCTTATGTTTCCATTTGCTTTAACCACTGGTGGCATGGAAAACGTTTGACTACTCTTTATTCTGTTTTATTTATTTTTCCAGATCACCAAGGCCATTGCATAACTCTATCTCTGGTTTTTGCATTATAAGATCTTTTGGATAGCAAATTCTTCCCCTCAGGCTCAATTACATATTAGGAGCTGAAGAATGGTGTTTACTGAAGAATAGGATGGTTTGAAGAATGAGGTTTATTGAAGAATAGGATTGTAAATAAGTAACCTCAAGAATGTTAGGCTTTGTCAGCAACTATAGAGAAAAGGAAATTACTAAAATAAGCTTTGCCAGAATTGCCTGGTGGTTACTGGTATGATAATGGTCCTAAAACAAAGTGGTGAAGAAATAACTACCAGGGTTCCAAAAGCACACTACCACTTTTTTGTGTGCATACAGGAGGCGTTCTCTAAAAGTATGATGTAATGGATGTAATCTAATGAATATGCATGTTTAATGACAATATAATCACAGCCTGGTTGATGCTTGGGAGGGACACACTTGGAGGAGAGATCCCCCATGTTTCCCAGAGCCACAATGAAGAATACCTGCTTGTCAACATAAAACTTTGTTGATGAGTTTCTGGAGATTTCTCATAATCAGAGCAGACTGGTTACTTCAAGCAAAATACAAATGGTAAGTAATTATGCGTCAGGACCTCCAAGACATATATGGGAAATGGAGGAAGAACTTTGCATTTCTTATGAGAAATGGCTTTTTTTTTCCAGTGCTCTGACATGAAAGGAGAGGAAACATGGTTTCATATGCATATTTTGCTTTTGTCACCGCCATACTTACAGCTGGGAGTTTAGAGAGATAAAATATGGTCCAGCCTGATGTGTATACCCTTTTTTTCTTTGAGTCTTCCAGGTGTAAAAATGTTTTTTCCAGGTGTTAGTGGTCAATTTCAAATTGGCTCACCAAAATTCCAGTCCCAGTTTCAAGTGAAAGTAATACGAGGGAGAGAAACTCCTAATTGAAGAAAATTCCTGTCATGAACTAGAAATAAACTCTTATTTTCTACATCCTTTTCCATTTCTCCATCTTCTTGGTTTATTTTTCCTTTTGTACGCTATGTAGTGCTGTACTGAAGAAGTCCCCATTCACTACATGCCTCTCCTTGAGGAGAGTTTCCTCTGGAATCCATAATCCTATTGTGAATTCCTGTACAGGATATATGAAGCATTCCAGAGTGAATGGCTGGCACATCCACAGAGCTTGGAGAAAGATACAGAATTTATGAACACTAGCCTGGCTGAGAAAACAGTAATATTATTGATTCTAAGTATATCTTGCAGAACACTGCTATCTGACCATTCTTTTTTTTTTTCCCTTTTCCTTCACCTCCCCCTCCTCTCAGTAAAATAATTGCTAACAATATCCTCAGCAGCAGCAGAAAAAGAAAGTACAAACAAGGCTCAACTTGGAATTTCTGCAGTAATATGGCTGGTGTCCTTGGTTTTGTCCTTGTATAGGGTATGAACTGGGTATTTTAAAACTCATTCAGTGTGAGGGGAGCAGGGCTAAGAAGGTTGAGAGAATGAATGCAGTGAAGCACTTATTTCTAAAAGTTGGTACTCCAAAAGGCAAAAGACAGATACCATTGTTAAGTTTGCCATTGTCTGTGTATCTTAATTTGTTGGCAGTTTCATGTGAACATGACACAGTTCTTATTGCACCCAACAAAATAAGAACCCCTCCAACACATTCCATCTGAACTTGAATGAAAGAATGCATCTTCAAGTGACCTCTGATAATACATGAGAAAACAGTAACAATACTTGAAAGATTAAATAGAAGCTCTGGAAAGTTTAGTACCCATTAGCGCCACCTTCTTACAGTTGCACCTTCTTTCAGTGTCATGTTTTAAGTCCTTATGGTCACAGATACTCTTATCACCTCAAATCTAGATATAAAATCATAGAATCATAGAATCATAGAATAGTTAGGGTTGGAAAGGACCTTAAGATC
Source organism: Forpus xanthops (assembly GCA_032466535.1). Taxonomy (NCBI): domain Eukaryota; kingdom Metazoa; phylum Chordata; class Aves; order Psittaciformes; family Psittacidae; genus Forpus; species Forpus xanthops. The sequence continues at coordinate 10,421 of JASSUY010048124.1, forward strand.
ATCTAGTTCCAACCCCCTGCCATGGGCAGGGACACTTCACACTAAACCCTGTCACCCAAGGCTATGTCTAACCTGTCCTTGAACACCGCCAGTGATGGAGCATTCACAACTTCCCTGAGCAACCCATGCCAGTGCCTCACCACCCTTACAGTAAAGAATTCTTCCTCACATCCAATCTAAACTTCCCCTCTTTAAGTTTGAACCCATTACCCCTTATCCTCTCTCTACAGTCCCTCATGTAGAGACCCTCCTCAGCATCCCTAAAGGCCCCCTTCAGATACTGGAAGGCTGCTATGAGGTCTCCACGCAGCCTTGTCTTCTCCAGGCTGAGCAGCCCCAACTCTCTCATCCTATCTTCATAGGGGAGGTGTTCCAGTCCCCTGGTCATCCTTGTGGCCCTCCTCTGGAATTAGAACTCAAAAAATTATTCAGTGTAAAAGAAATCATTACTTTTAAGTAAAAGACAATAGCTTTCTCTCAAACAACTTACTATGAAGTGTGATTGCCTTGCATTTGCCCTTCAGTTTGGTCTCTTCAATGGCCTTGAGGAAAGTCACTCTGTTGTTGACTGGAGTGGCTCATTCGGAGCAGAAGAAAGGATTAATCCTGCAAATTGTTTACATTGGTGCAGCAGGAGCTTTGGGCAAACAAAAAGTCATCCCTTTAAAATGGAAGATCTGGCTAAAGCTACCTGCTGAATTTGGCCTCAGTCTACAAATAACCTCAGCTGCTCTGAACCTGCATTTTAAAGAAAAAATCAAAATGCTCGGCTTTTATCTTGAAGACCTAAGTTGTATCTTGGCTGAGGGATTATTCTGTATTTCTAAATCCACTGGGATTGTTCAGCAAATCAATATGTCTCATCTGGCTGCAGCACTCATCACTCTGTCAAGTGTAATCAAATACAGGAAGAGCAGAGGTGAGATAACCTTGAGAGAAGGGGTGTACTGCAAATTCAGGTAATATATAGCAAGTTTCCTTTCATGTGTGCACTAATCTTTTCTCCCACCATGTTTACCATTCTCCACACATGGCCTGCTGTCTGCACATCAGTCACATTCAACTGATTCAGAGAAATCTCCAGAAACTCACCAACAAAGTTTTATGTTGACAAGCAGGTATTCTTTATTGCGGCTCCAGGAGATATGGGGGATCACTCCTCCAAGAGCGTCCTTCCCAAGCATCAACCAGGCTGCGATTATATTGTTGTTAAACATACATATTCATTAGTTTACATCGATTACATCATACTTTTAGAGAACGCCTCCTGTATGCACACAAAAAAGTGGTAGTGTGCTTTTGGAACCCTGGTAGTTATTTCTTCACCACTTCGTTTTAGGACCATTGTCATACCAGTAACCACTAGGCAGTTCTGGCAAAGCTTATCTTAGTAATTTCCTTTTCTCTATAGTTGCTAACAAAGCCTAACATTCTTGAGGTTACTTATTTACAATCCTATTCTTCAATCAACCTCATTCTTCAAACCACCCTATTCTTCAGTCAACACCATTCTTCACAACTTTCAGCAGCCTGACTATTGCATACTGATTCAGAGAAAACTCCAGGAACAAACTTGCCAATGAAGTTTTCTAGTTAACAAGCAGGTATGCTTTATTGCGGCGCCAGGAGACACGGGGGATAGGTCCTCCTAATGTGTGTCCCCATATTGCTACACAAGCAGTCCCTATATAGCTACAGAACATACATACATATTCATGAGGCTATGTATGGATTACATCATTTTCCAGAAAGTTCCCTGCATGCGTACAGAAATGTGGTGGTGGACTTTCGGGGTCGTTTACTTCTTCCAACAATCTTCATCGCTGCTGGCAGCCTTTTAAGCATGCGCGGTAGATGCTTATACCAGCTTAATCGGTTCATTAACACCACAGACGTAACAGTCATCCTGTCCTCCTACTTATCAGTTAGTTTAACTGCAGACTATCCTGGGCCCCTGTCATTCCAGATACTCTGTCTTTGCATTCTGTTCTTCTAGCCTGTTTTTCCTACACTCATTTTGTACTAAGGTCATAAAGGCCTAAACTGCGTCAACTACAGCAGTTTATTTTGTACAAGGATTCTCAGTTTGTTCTCTAGCTGTACTTTATATTTTTTTCTCTGTATATCATGCATCTCAGCAATTTTCCATTGCTGCTGTTACAGAGCCATCAAACTTAATATTACTTAAAATTGATTCTAAAGGTTTATATATTTCATTTTGTAATTTTGTACCCCCCCTTGTCTCACTATCTACACACAGATTCCCACAGTCTTCATCCATTTCATCTTTGTATCATCTTCTAAATACCTTTATGAAAAACAGCATACACAGAAAATTTTGTTAATGAGTATGTTTGTGAGGAGACCAGTCTTTCAGTGGCAGGTGGTTGGTCCGGACACTTGTAGATTAGATTTTGTGCTCCAGTAAAATGTGCATCTTCTATGAAAACAAACAAACAAACAAAAAACCCCAAACAACAAAACTCTAAATCCAAAACCAAAGAAACAACCATGTACATGTCTCATTCTATGACTTTTGAGGAATAAAATATTTTACTTTTGTCAGAAGAAACACATAGGAATTTGATGGTGTCAAGCTGAGAATGGTTTTAAAAGTAGGGGATATAATACCACCCTGTTGAAGCTATTGACTCTGATATAGATTGGAGCAAAAAATTACTTAACATTGGGTCAGCATTGCTAAGAACATGACCTGTCAGCAATCTGTACCTTTAAATTTCAAATGTATTATTTGCTTAACTCTGGAAATATAGCTACTCAGCTTGAATGCTTTTAGATTCATGAACTATTTTTGTATCCCATTCTTTTTGTCTCTTGCTTTGAGTCTTCATGGATTTTCAGTGAGGTAGTGTTCTTTATACCATCTGTAACCAACGTTTTTCCAATATGTTGTCAATACTGTTTCTCCAGTTATTTCTCCTAAAATTGCTTCAAGAAGGTGTAGGGAAGATAAAATAGAAAAATTAGACTCTAGATGCCAAATTGATTTGCAGAAGTACATATGCCTGTTAAGCTTTATTTAGGCAGCTTTTCATGAAGTGTATTTGTTGTGCATTGTTAAATTTGACTCACTTGAAAATGATTCTCTTTTTTAGACCCTTCAAGGTAGGAAAGAGATTTTACAGCCTTATATCATGCTAGCTAATGTCTTCCAAATCATAAATATCTGTCTTGTTTCTAATGACAGAGAATGTAAACTACTTCTTAGAAATGCCTTTTTACCCTTATTCTAACTGGTGTTTCTTAATCTTTAGCAAAAGTAAGAATAAAGATTAAATTGTGTAGAGTATTATAATGCATTACATGCAGGAAGGATTACTTGTGATTTAGGCATAATATTCTCACTCTCTGATATGAAGAAGTTGATCAGCAACTAGTTCCAAAATAATATTTGCTGGCTGAAGAAAAATTAATTGGTTCAGGGTGCGTATTTCATCATGGGACATAATAAGGCAAGTGTCCGATAGCCTGATTTTGAACAAGAACGAACAGATATTTATAGGGGCTGTGACTCACCAAGTTCCCCATGGAACCCTAACCTTGTCCATTACCCAAGTATAGCCATCAGCTCTGAAAAATGAAAATTCTGTTTCACGGCACGTGCCATTAACATACTGCTATTGGGACATGACATCTCATTCTACCAGGTAGTATGACAGTTGCAGGTAATGATGTGGGCTATTTTCTTTGCTGAAATGTAGTGTCTCTCTTTCACTGACTGATGGATTGTTTCTGCCAACAAAGTACACCATACTTACCATGTAAATGGCAACAACCAAGGATCAACATTCTTCAGGTAATTCTTAAGGAGAAAAGAATTTTTCAAATGTTTATACCACCTATCATGTAAACCAGTCCATTTTCTTTACCTCTCAGTCTTCTAACATGTTCTATAGTTTAAAAAAAACACAATTTATTTTAATTTCAGATACAGAATCATGTGATTCTTGAATTTCATTTATAAAAATAGAAAGCTGTGCTTTATCAGGAATAACTGCTAAACATTGCAATTGCAAAGATATAAAAGTATGAAACCTTGAAACAAAGATACAAAGTTCATTTTAAACTGTAATTAATCAGTGTCATGCCTGACTCATAAAACTAGTTTTCATTAGTTGGATATGTCCACATTGCAATTTATAGTTTAGACGTGTTTTAGGACATCATGTAAACAACATAACCCCTCAAAACTGTGATTCAGCTCAAGATAGACTTAATGTGTTAGAAAGTGCTGATCTAGGCTAAACCAAGTCACTCTTGAACATTTTTTTATTTTACTGGGAAACGTAGTAGTAACTGCTGCAGAAATGATTCAACTCCAAAATACAAACTGTAGGTAATCCTCTATAGGTGCATACACACTACAGATACTTTTAATAATCTTTTATTAATACTTCTATGTTTGTAGGAATGAGAAGGATCAAAATTTCATCATCCAAATGGTAACATTAAGATTAATTTTCAGTTTCCAATCTTCATAAACATTCAAGGAGCTTCAGAAATTTAGCCTGAACTTGTGATCAAATTGACAGATTTCCCATTCAGGATTGTCCTGATACCTTATTAGAAGTCTGCCACACAGTGTGGCATTTCAGTCTTCCACATGGATTTTAGCAAACCTGTGTTTTACACTCTATATTTCATGTCTTAACTCCTGAACAATTACTTTGCTACTGCTCTTGTCCTCGATGAATTTCCCTGAAGAAATACATTGTTTAAAGAGGCTTTCTTCTGCTGAAATATCTTTCATTTCTGGCAGCTAAAAGGATCATCTCTTACTTCTGTGCTGTCAAGGGGATTATAACGAAGTCGCTTGCATTAAAAGATACAGAATAGAAATTCAAAATCAGTCTGGCAAAAGTATTCAGATATTGATGATGGATTATAGTGGTAGATAATGGATCAACAAAAGAGTGACTGTCATTATTTTTTTTTTTTTTGTTATATGGGATGCTTTCTCCTACCTTCCCTCTTGTCAATCATAGGGCTTGTATTTGAGTATTTAATTTGAGTATTAATGTTTATATTACCAACAAACCTCGGTCAAGAAAAACCTCATAACACCAATGTAGTGTTAAAAGGGAGGCATTCTTTATTACAGTGCTGGATGCACGGGGGGTCTTTCCTCCAAGCGTGTATGACCAGGGTTCAAAATGTTCAGACATTTATTCATAAGATTGTTACATATTCATACATCTCACTCTATATTCTAGGTTTTGATTGGTCACAACAAACACATACCATAGGCTAATTTCTACATATGCACACAAACTTTTTCTGTTATTCTAAATTGAGGCTGGGGCGTAATTTGAGTAGGGGGTTATTGAGTCGGAGATCATGATCTCCCCCTGCCAGAATTACCCTTCACCTACATTTTCATTTTCTTGTCAAGTTAATTAAAATCACTTATCTTGAAAGAATACCTATTTTTTGGTTGTTTACTTTCAACACTTTCCTGAAACCTATTGGCCTCTTGGGAAGGGACTATACAATGGTAACATAGGTAACAGAACTTCATAGTTATAACTGATTACCTAGTTACAATGTCTGTTTCAGTTCCAGGGTTACATTTCCCTCCTTTGGAAGTGTTGAAGTAATTATCTCTTCAATACTTCCAATTAATTACTCAACATTCATTCTGGTGCACACAACACATCTTTCTGTTTCACTGTGGGATGGCAGAGGTATTACAGGATAATCCTCTGCACTGATATTTGTATTTTAATGCCAGGGGTTGATTTTCCTACTGCTCTCAGTATAGGTGAAGAGGCAGTAATTTGAGTTAAATTTTGTAAATTTGCAAATTTTTTGATTAATCCAATCATTAGATTTTCCTCAGGTATTTTCTTTGGAGATATATCGCCTGTTTCTATCCACATATCTCCATCATCCAGATCCATATCAGAAAAAGCAAAAGTTCAAAAATAAAATTCATGATGCTATTTCTAGTCATATTCTAGAGTGAATATGGTCACTTCTGGCTCCAGAGTGATCTTCCATGAAGGAGCTGGTGCCTTCTTCACTCTAGTGTAGTGAATCCAAGGTTCTATCCCTTCTACCTTGATTGCGATGTTGTCAACAGCACTTGAAAGGGTCCTTTCCATTTCTCTTGCAGTGTTTCTGAGTTCCAGGTTTTAATACATACGAAGTCATCCGGTTGGTACTGATGTACTGTGGTGTCCAAGGCAAGTGATCTGGTCAGTACAACATATTTTCAGAGACCACTGACCACTTCTCTTAAGGAAATCAAATAGGATTTAAAATCTGTTTCTCCTGCTATTTTCATTTCTCCAGGTATGAGGGGAATTTGATAAGGTTCGTCATACAGAATTTCATAAGGATTAATCCCATCCTTAGATTTTGGCTGAACCCTGATTCTTAAAGGGGCCAGAGGTAAAGCCGGCGGCCATTTTAAGGAAGTTTCTTGACAGATTTTACTGATCTGTCTTTTTAATGCTTGATTCATTCTTTCAACCTTTCCACTGGATTGGGGTCTCCAGGGTGTATGTTGATCCCACTTAATTCCCAAGAATTTACTAATTTGTTGAATTACATCTGCCACAAAGTGAGGTACCCTATCAGAGGACATTCCTATAGGTACCCCAAATCTTGGTATTATTTCTTTCAATAATATTTTAACCACTTCTCTAGATTTATTGGTGCGGCAAGGGAAAGCTTCTGGCCACCCTTAAAAGGTATCAATTAATACCAATAAATATCTATATCCATTCTGTCTAGGTTACTTAAAGAAATCAATTTGCCAATGATCTCCAGGAACATTTCCTTATCTTGTTTTCCTAATGGTGGTTTTCTCAAATGTTGAGGATTGATTTTTGAGACAGAGTGGACATTTATCTACTGTTGATTTAATTATTCCTGCAATTCCTTGACATAATACTGATTTGTTTAAGCTTTCTACCATGGATTCTATTCCCCATTGCATTTATTCATGTTTTTCTTTTGCTAACTCAATCATAATTTGTGGGTTTACTATTACCTGTTTTTCTGGCATTACCCACCATCCTTCTGCATTTTGTGAGGCCTCGAATTATTCTGCTAATTGGTCATCCAATTTGCTATATATTGGTTTAAAATCAAAAATTTTTACCCTTTTTACTGGTACCAGTGCAAGGATACCTTGTAATGCAGCCATCTTTGCAGTCCTGTCTGCCAATCAATTACCTGTTTTCACAGCTGTCTGTCCAAACTGGTGAGCTTTGTAATACCTTACTGCCACTTCTTTTGGTTTGTGGATGTCTTCCAAAAGCTGGAGGATCGCATCTTTATATTTTACAGGTGATCCTTGGGCTAATAATAATCTTCTCTCCTTCCAAAGGGCTCCATGAGCGTGGATCACACCAAAGGCATACTTAGAGTCTGTCCCAATGTTTAGTTTCTGCCCTTCAGCTATTCGGAGAGCTTGTTCCAGAGCAATTAGTTCTGCCTTTTGTGCTGAAGTGTTTGCAGGCAAAGATCCTGATTCCATCACCTGGGTGGTGGTAACAACCGCATATCCAGCCATTCATTTTCTGTCTTTCACAAAACTGCTTCCATCTGTGAATAGTTCCGTATCGGGATCTTCTAATGGTACATCTTTAAATTAAGCCTGCTGAAATAAGCTTGTTCAGTAGTTAATACACAGTCATGTTCTAAATTTTTTTCTTGAGTTTTCTGTTGATAAAAACATTGCTGGATTAACAATTGACATAGTTTTTAATTCTGTCATCCTGTTTCACCAAGACAGTCCGATATTTCAACATTCTACTGAGGGATAATCAATGACCCCTCTTTTGTTCTGGGGTTGCTTCAATCCAGGTGTAGGACATTGCACTTGGCATGGTTAAACTTCATCAGGTTGGCATCAGCCCACCTCACAAGCGTGTCAAGGTCCCTCTGGATGG
>JASSUY010048126.1:0-80713 GCA_032466535.1 Forpus xanthops
TCTGGGCACCCTGTGCCAGCGCTCAGCACCCTCACAGGGAACAGCTTCTGCCTCAGAGCTCATCTCAGTGTCCCCTCCGGCAGTCAAAGCCATTCCCTTGTCCTGTCCCTACAGGCCATTGTCCCCAAAGCCCCTCTCCAGGTTTCCTGTAGCCCCTTTAGGCGCTGGAGCTGCACTAAGGTCTCCCCAGAGAACACAGGAATCTGCCTGCAAAATCCAACTTCGCATCATTATGATCCGTGGTTTAATAAAGTCGTTAACGCCTGGCTCTGCTGTTGACTTTTTGGCCACTGCATCTGTGGGAGGATGCATTTACCGTTCTGAAATCACAAAGAGATTCCCCAAACTGATCTATGGCACAGGAGTGTTTCTGAGATGAAAAGCGACACATCTATTTCATATAACATAAAGTCACAGGATTCAGACAGGTTGTGAAGAGTTTTTAAGCTCAAAGCTGACCTGAATGTGTTATTTCTTCAGCTATTTTTTTGCTGTAAAATCTACAAATCACAAACTTCTTAATTCAAACAAAAAAAAAAAATAAACCCTTTAGAATAAATTAGATATTTCAGAACTCAAAAACTCAGATTTTCATATGCTTTTTAGAATGCCTACAACCAAACCTCACTTGGTAGCGATGAGGCTTCTTTCATTAAACAATGAAAGGAACCCATGCACCATCAGTCTCCTGTGGTTCACTGAGAAGCAGCAACACTCAGACAATAACATTCACACAGCTTTAATAAGAGGACAACAGCTCTCTGTAATGTTTATTCTACTTTACAGTAACAAAAACCTGCCAAGTCCCGTATTTTCATGTACAGTGGTATAATTTGCCATATAAAATACAATTTACAGAGATTTCTATCAAGCAAACCTAAACAAACACACTCCTTGCATACGTTTATGTGTGTCTTTAAATTAGAAACATCTCATTAAGAAATCTTACACCATAGGAGATGGGTGCATTTCATACCACCTCTGTGTTTTAATGCTGTGCCTACAGGTTCTGGATATAGATGGTCAGCCAGCAAACCTTCCGTGGGGCAGGACTTCAAAGATGCACCAGTGTGAACTGTGACACACGCTACTCGTAGTCTCCAAGATGTAAATGTTTATAAGGACTCTCATTTTGTATTTCCAAAACTATCTTATAAAAATATCAAAATATTTACCCAACTGTCCATTTACACAGTCAAATAAATTAGTGGGGGGTTATTTCACACTTCAGAATGAGGACCGCATGAAAAGCAACCGTGTGATGGATTTCACAGCGAGGAAAGTCCTGCTTGAATCCCAACATGAAGTCCCACTGCTCTTCTTTCCAAGCTCAGTGCGGTTGTACCTTTTTCAGTGGAGAGGTTTATATATACTACCAGGCTAAGCAGGGTCGAACAAGAAAAAGCCCCAGGGACATTCTTCAGTGTATGGGAAAGTTCTGGAAAACCAAAGCAAACCACAGAAATGCTCCACTAAATCAGTTCAAAGGAACAGATTCAGCTGCCTATTTAACCAACTACTTCCCTTTGGTAAGCCAATTCGAGTCTTAGCCTTGTTCAGAGAACTGAGGCTTTCCTAAGTTTTGCTGGTGCTATCCTTTAATGTTCTTTAATTACAGACCTGTCAAAATGTGACAATTAAAACCGCTCACCCTCATGAAACCCCCCCAAGGATGACTTGTTTCTTGGCTGTACACTTAACAGATGGATTCTAAAACACAAAATACCTGTATATAAAAAGGAAGACAGTGCACTTTAAGCTTATAACACTCAGTTTCCAAATCATCATCAGTCACAAGTAGTTATTAACACTTCTTCTGCAGCCTTTTCCTAAATAGACATGACCCTCCTGTTGTCAAATAAACAAGACAGCAACATTGGACTCCTTTTTATTGAAGCATGTGCTGTAGGATCAACTTTTGACACCAAAATATCACGTGAATGAGATGTAAAAGTATGGCTCCTAAGGTCAGGATTAAATTCTCTTATAAAATTACAATTCAAGTTACTGGAAAACATAACTTTATAATCTTAAAAAGCAATATGCTCTTCTTAAGACTTTTTCCATTTCTGTACTGTAAATGGAAACTTTAAGATAAAGATGCAAGTAGAAAAACCAAAATCTCAGTACAGGTAACGCTGTGAATTCGGGTAAGAAAAACATTATGCACAAAACGCAGCAAGTGACAGTCCGGGGTGTTCTTGCCTTTTACGTAGTCGAGTACTTGCATTCACAGTTGTTCCAAAATTCCTAATCTGTCAGGACATTGTGTAAGGCTACAAAGGGATTCCTGTAAAGGTGAGAATATACAGTATGTACAAGATATTGCTTCAGTCCTTGCTGTGTTCTAAAAGTCTATTAGTTATGGGAAATACCAATCTTAGTTCTATGATTGATTAGTGGAAGATGAAGCTTCTGTTTCTGATGGTTTCTGAGTTTCCTTCAGTGCTTCAGGCTTCATCTCTTTACTGGTTTCCCTACTTTTACTCCGATCTTTGCGATCTTTTCCTCTGTCTCTGTCACGATCTCGATCTCGATCTCTGTCTCGATCTCTGTCTTTTTCCCTGCTCCGATCCCGGTCCCGGTCTTTGTCTCTGTCGCGATCTCTGTCTCTGCTTCTTGATCGATCTCTATCACGTCTTCTGTAGGAGTCTCTCTCTCTGGTTCTTGGTCTGTCTCGGTCTCTGCTTCTTTCCCAGTCCTTACCTCGGTCTGAATCCTTCTCTCTATCTTTGTTTGTGTTTCTGTCTCTATTTTTGTCCCAGTCCTTGTCCCTGTGTCTCTCCCAGTCCCTGTCTCTATTCCAGTTTCTGCCACGGTCTCTTTCCCAAGGTCTGCTGTGTTCTCGATCCCTTCGTCTTTCTTCAAAGGGTCTACCTTGTCGACTATCTGCTTGCTGAGGCTCTGGCTGATCTAAGCCCTTGTCTTTGTTTCCTCCCTCATATCTGTCTCTCTGTCTCCCTTCAAATGGCTGGCCTCTAAATTCAGGATTTTTGCCTTCACGGAAGTCAGATGCTGACCACTGTCCTTCAGAGTCAGGTCCTTGTCCAGGAATATTGGAACCAGATGCAGACGGTCCGGCTTCATCCCACATCTCTTTTCTGTGGGATGAATGGCTTGGAAGGTCCAGGAGTGGTCTTGGGGTTGCCTTCATGCCTTGTGACTGACCTTGGAAATGAAATCTAGAAGAGGGAGGTTCATTTTCTTCTGGAAACATTGTAGGTGTGGATCCTCTTGGTCCTCCAAACTGAACTGGCGCTGGACCTCTCTGGTTGGCAAATCTGGGTGGTGAATTCCCTCTCCGTTCTTCAAACGGCTGTGGCAAAAGTCCTCTTGGACCAGGCACATGATTTGGAGCTGGTCCTCTCTGCCCTTCAAATTGATTTGGGTGAGGCCCTCTTGGTCCCCCAAAATGACTCGGGGCTGGACCTCTTGGCCCTCCAAACTGAGGGCCTCCTCTCTGTCCTTTAAACTGAGCTGGTGGGGGTCGTCTCTGACCTCCAAAAGGGAAAGGCGAAGGTCCTCTGTTTCCCATAAACTGAGATTGATCTGGTCCTTCAAACTGCCCTGGAGGCCTAATCATTTCATTATACTGGGAATCTGAGAATTCCCTTTGCTCCATGTGAGGTTCCCTGGGATCTTCAAACTGAGATGGTGACATTCCTCTTGGAACACCATAAGGAGGGGCAGGGCCCCTGTTATCACCAAAAAGAGAGGATGGTCCATGCTGTCCAGAAAATAAGGGAGGAATGGGACCCTTTTGACCTCCAAATCTTCCGGATGGAGGTCCTCTTTGCCCATCGTTTGGAAAGCCATGCTCTTCAGGGAACTGTGGTGCCGGTCCTCTAAAATTAGGTCCAAGAGGTCCTGCAGGTTGCCCGAGTGGTTGTGGAGGTCCTCCTTTTTGCCCTGACAAAGCAAACTGAGGTCCAGCTCGGTTCTCTTCAAAGTGCTGTTGGGAAGGCCCACTCTCACCCTGAACTGATGGAGGTTCAGTTTGTTCTATAAATTGATGAGACTGATTTCTTTGCTCATCATATTGCATTGCTGAAAGACCCCTCTCTGGTTCAAAATGACCGCCTGCCTGTTCCTGAGACGTAAACATTGGATTTGAGAAAGAATCTCTTCCTATCATTTCCTTCGACTCATCTGACCATGACATTTTTTGCATATCATGCAAAGACTGACTGTCGGTTGATGTGGGGAAATTAGGCTGGAAAGATGTACTTGGAGGTGTTGGAAGCAGCACCTTACGTAAAGGTTTGGATGAAGGGTCTCCAGAAGCTGTTTGTTTCACATTTTCCAAAGTGATTTGGAGAGTGTTTTCAAATTTGCTATTAGATGACTCTTTCTGGGACACTGTAGAAGCCTTGATGGTTTCACTTGAAACCCAATTATCACTAGTAAAACCAGGCTGAGCAGCTTTATCCTCCTTACCAAGTGACGCCTGCAAAGCATTTGGAAAACTGGCTGGAACCATTTCTCTTGTGGACATCTCATTCTGTACCACCTGGGGCTTTAATCGAGCATCAGCATTGTCATTAGTCTCTGCTGCCATCCTCCGAGCTTGGCGAGGATCTCTGCTCTGCCGTGGGTCACAGCCTTGGTTTACAAGTTGTGCTTGCGGATTTAAAGAGGAAGGTAAATCTACTTTCTGTGTACCCTGCTGGTCCGGGTGGAATACTTCAGGTTTTAGTAGGGAAGATTTTGGTGGTGGTGACATTAAAGCATCAGACACTGAGAAATGAGCCATTGAAACACCAACAGCTGCTCTTTGTTGTCTGAGGGCTTCTTCTTGCTCCTCAAGTTGCCTTTTCTGTTCTTCTATTTGTTTGTTTAATTCCTCCAACATCTTTTGCTGTTCTACCAAGGATGAGGATGCAGATAAATCAGGGACATATGAAGCAGATGTTTCTGAAGAATTGCCTTTAGAATCTGTATACATTTTGTTAGGTAAATCATCAACAGTCACTTTTGCTTCTTCCAAGATAGTTTCATCTTCTGGATCATAGGCCTCATCCTCTAGTTCTGCTGCATTTGGCGGCTTTTCCGCATTATATTGTTTTTCACTTTCACCAGTCTGCATTTCAAAAGCTTTCTCTGGACCATATTCTTCTTCAGGATCATACGGTCTGTCATCCTCCTCCTCTTCTATAGCTCTGTCTTTCGACATCTGGCCAAACTGCTGCACAATGGGATCTAACAAAGGAACGGCTGAAATTCCCCCATCAGCAGCAGCCTGACCTTCCTGATTTGAAGACTGCACAGTTTCAGGATCCTTAGCGACAGGCTCAAAAGTTTTCTTTTTGCCAAAAAGTGTCTGCAGGATGTGCTCGAGTGGTGTGGCCGTTTTGGTGGATGAAGAATGCGTAGCAGCAGTGCTGGCAGAAGCAGTAGTTGAAGTCGGTGGGGTTGCAGTAGTTGTGGTTCCACTTTTGATTGAGGACAGTATTTTTAATACTGAAGGTGTGACTGCTGAGGTGTCTGGAGCAGGAGGTGGAGGTGGTGGTGGTGGAGGTGGAGGAGATCCAGGTGGTGTTGTACTTATGGCAAGGTCTCCTGAATAATGGGTGTACTTTGGAGTTTTCTTCTCCTGCAAAGCTGCTAGCATCCCGCTTTCCTCATGTGCCTGAATTCGGCTTCGCTTTTCCTCTGGCTTTTCTGTTTCCATGCCAGTGGCGGGACGTTTCCCCTTCTGACAGATAACCAATCCAAGGATTAAATTTGGCCGAGATGACTCAAGACCTGAAAGGAAACACAAAGATCGTAGATGTAAAAACTCAGTTTTTAATTATGCTTTCGGTAGAAACTTAGTATTTTATATAGTGGCAGCTACAAAAGACACAAAGATAAGAGGGTTTTCTAAATTCCATTAGATGACTTATTAGCAACTTTCATTTGCATTTGCATTTTTATTTCTTTACTTTGTATGCATATTTGTATATAATAAGTAATGTTTTAATCCCTTCCTTGATATCATAAATAAAAGAGTAAGCAATAGGTTTGAAATCATAATTTAAGTAGTTTGTAAACATGTTGTATACAGAGATAATGAAAAGTGACAAACCTAGGCTAAACTTTGTAACTATTTCTGTTACAATCTGTGCTGAAACACTAACACTGACACCAGCCTATAAACATTTTGTCTATCTCCAAGTTAAAATAAATACCAGTAATCCCTGAGAAGATAACCTCAAACAAACAGTGTCTGGAAACAGTATCAAAGCTTGGAACTCACTCTCCCATTGGGGTTTTTCCAGGTAGACATTAGAAGCAGGGAAACTGCTAAACTACTGAGCAAACAAAGGAGGAGTTAAGCAGGAAGGAGTTAAATGTGTGGCTGGATTCACTTTCCCTGCAAGAAAAGAGTTGTTTGGGCAAGACCCTGGTGACTTTAAGCCCTCTGCTGCAGGGTTCAGTTTGATGCCGTAGGCCTTTCTGTGAGTGAAATATATTACACCTTAGTGAAAGCTTCATTCAGGCTTGAATCCTTGGAGAAGTATATCCTAAACTGATGGGATTAACTAAACACTTCTGATAGAGAAGAAAAACCAAAACGGCTGCAGGTCTGTTACTGCCTCTCTTCCTTGCACATGAACAGTTTCCACTTGCATATATGGAAGATAAACATGTCCAGAATGAAGTTCTGTGCTTAAGAGGGTATTGGATGCGCTGCTTTAAGTAGCTTTCATTCTGTAGTACATATTATTTCCTATCTGTACACCTAAAATTCAGTCCCCAAAAGTTTTTTTTTCCTCCAGGTATAAGATTTGTGATTAAAAAAAAAGCTGAAAAGTGTTGCAAATTATCACCTTCATATTTAGAAAAAAACCACAAAATTCATGAAAGCATCAAGAAAAATAACCACCTATATTATCAGAACTAAGATTTGCTAATAATTCAGTGCATGTATAAATCTGCCCTGTAAGAGAAGGAGGGATGCTGACATGTACAATGAGAGCAGGCAGGACAGGAACTAAACAAAGTATTACCTAAATATCTAAACAAAGTGAATCTAAGGCTATTCAAAAAGGATCACAGGACTACTTGACTCATCCAGTTAATCACTTGTACCCACAGCCTAAAAACAGTTATAGCAGTTCTGTTCACAATAATTCACTACTTTAAATGAAACTATATCAATATATAAGATCAAGATATAGTTCAAAAGACAACTGGGGAAAAAAAACATTCACAATTTACAGTCAGGAGAGACTTATGAGCTAGAAATGGTTCACTGTGTGTGAATTTGCTTTGTATCTTTTCTTTATCAGGATATGAGTAACAACTCCTCATGTGGTTGGTGCTGACCAGCGCAGAGTATCTCACAAACTGGTGTTCATCCGACTCCCCCTAGTAGGCACTTGCTGTTATTCTGTTGGTAACGTTTTGGTTATTGACTTCTATAGAGAGACCTGTGACTTATGCAGTTAGCCACAATGAATCTCAAACACTAACTGAACCCAACAGGTCTCAAAAATCCATCAAACAGGGTATCGAATAAACAGCAATTACTGAAAAATCAGGTTTGAATCTCTGTAAGAAACAGAGATCAAGGCACTAATTAAAACAGGCTAAAGCTTTAATACACTTTCAAGACAATAGGTTCCAGCAGTAAGTTAACAGCATTAGTTGCAATTTAATGTTTAGTCATCATAAAGAAACCCCACTAACATCTTATGTTATGCGACTGTCATTTTAGACAAATACTAGAAGTTTTGCCTAAGCTGGCTTTACATTCATGTAGCTCAAAGTGATCAAATACTAAATGCTTCTTTTAAATGAGAGCATACAGCCACTGTAGCATTTCAAGTCAGTGTTGTTCTATCTCAACATCCATAAATAGGCTAAGTGCCTAATTTTAGGTACTAAGGAAAATGGTGGCTGCAGTCTCCAGCTACTGCTCAATGACTTGCCTTTCACAAGCATTTCAGAAGTGCTGCAAGCCACATCAGCAGAGTTAGCAGCTTTCAGCACTATATTATTTATAAAATAGTTATCTTATCATGTACTTGAAGTCCAGACACAGGTTTTATTGATACGTCCTGTAACTAAAGCTACTAAACCAGGACGTACTAAATATCAGCACTGGACAAGTATTTGTTTTTTTTTTATTCCTTAAATATATTAATTACATCGGTCTTACCTTATCTATGCATATAATGGCCCCATCTTTCCCTATCATCACCAGCAGGTAAGGAACTACCTGCTAAGAGACGTGTGCCTAACTTCTGTACATCAATGGCACAGCCACAGGAATGGACCCAGCATGCCCATGGTGCACAGTTTTAGACTGCAGAGAGACTGATACAAGATAGTCTTTAAATATTATCAACCCCATTTGAGTATTTGTTCCAATTAATCACAAGAGCAACTGACTGGTATCATCAGATTCAGAGGTACAGATCACTGCCTGCATGGCAAGACTGCTGCCTAGGGAGGCACATAATGAATTTCATTGCCACATCCTTCTACAACTGCTGCTTTGCCTAATGATTTCTGCTGAGATAAGGACACCCAACTCCATTGAAGCTACAGGTAAAATTTGGGCCAATTTGTTGCAATTTTCAAGAGCATTCTAAATAGATCTCATGCCTTCATACTTTTTCCTACTGTAAACTACCAGAAGAGATCAACATTTGTAGAATCCTTTGCTGATATAGGGCTGTTTCATTAATCAAACTACATAACACAGTTGCTACATCGCCAAAGTTGTCACTAAATCCCTCGATAAATCACTTTCTATTGGTAACCAAGTCTGATTATGCCATTTTTACAAAGTGCCTTGAGATCTACAGATGAAAGTGCTAAATAAAGTGTGTATGTGAAACAGAGAAGTAAATTCACATACAGTAAACCACTGCAAAAGGATAATGTAGAAGAGCCCACAGGTACATGAAATCTGGTAATAACTGAGGTAAAGTGTAAGTATGGATAACCTTCCATTTTCTTCTGTTTTTAAATCACCCATATTAAAGTTTTTTGTAGATCTTCTAGGTACTAGTGCAGTTCAGAGGTCCTCAGTTGTGTTCCCAATCCAGTCCATCAGAAATCAGAAGAAATCCATAATCCATATGTACCTGATAGAACTGGGTAACACAGATGGAATATCTCCTAACTAAGATACCTGGAGTGGCAAGGGTGTACTGCCTCTCCTTCTTCCCCCCTTCCATCTTAAGATGATTTGATAAGCATGTATAAAGCATAATGCTTTTTGAGTCCTTGCTCAGCTCTATTTGAAGGTACACAATTAAATTTAAGGAGACAATGACCACTTTCCATAAAATATTTTTATTGATTATGAAAGCAAAAGCAGTGAATTCCATCCAATGTCATTAGAAAAGTGTGGATTACACGTCTTTTATATAGTGGTTTTAATACATACACAAAACCAGAAAAACACCTTACCTGAACACAACTTAGCACAACTGTGAAGTAAAGCTGTTACTGAGGTTTCCAACAAGTGTGAATTGATGGCCAAAGGCTAAGTCAAAGAAACTGTAACATCTTCTGGCCTCTAGGCCTTTGGAACCTTGTTTCTACTGGCATCCTTTAATCCACTTTAACTTCAAATAGGTATTTTAATCTAAAACTCAAAATTCGCCTCCATGAACAACACCTGGAAATCATACCTGTATTTCTTTTAAGAGTTTCAGTTTAAGTTAAAACTATAATGGAAAAATAGAAGGAAGTAAAAAACGAAAGCTGCTCTTTCCACTGGAATGCAGGGAGGTGACAAGTAGGGAAGTGCCTCCCTAATGCAGGCTATTTACCAGCTCAGCATTTACAGCTGATCCAGTGACCAGCCCCCTTCTGGTGTTACTGCCCAGAAAGGAGGGTGGTGCTTTTAGTCTGGCTGGAGGAACCAGTCCATGAGTGAAGACCCCTGGCCTATATCCCTGTGCCAAGTGGTCTGTGCTTAGTGTATTCACACCTTGGCTATGAAATGGAAATAATAGCTTTTATGCACCTTTCAAGATTTCAGT
This sequence comes from Forpus xanthops, assembly GCA_032466535.1. Classification (NCBI taxonomy): domain Eukaryota; kingdom Metazoa; phylum Chordata; class Aves; order Psittaciformes; family Psittacidae; genus Forpus; species Forpus xanthops. The sequence goes on from JASSUY010048126.1 coordinate 9,987, forward strand.
GAGTTAAAGACTATGAGGTGATGAGATTCAATAATTATAGCTATATTGTTATAATTCAAATAAGAAATAATCCTGCCTTTTTAGCTATAACCTAAAAACAGTGACTCCTACTGTGCACTGTTCCAGGATGGGTAAGGCAGACTTGGAGTGTATGAGAAAAATCTTATTTGAGGATTCAGAGCAAGTGCCCTTTGCAATCTCATGGAGGGAGAGCATTTAACTAACGATGTATCATTTGCTGTTGATGCTGAAGCCCTACTCCATCAACACATGAAAACCTGTCCCAGACACTGCTGCTCTGCAGAAAAGCTCTGAGAAGGCTTTATTGAGTTTAGTCCTAGACGTGTATTTAAGGAGTAGATGACAGCCAGCTTCTCAGAAAGGTCAGCTCCTTGCATGTTTGCTTACCTACTGTTTAACAGTCTGCAAACCATTGCTACGACAATGAAGTAGGACCTTCATTGTAACCTGTAGTTCTTCAGCTTCTCAATCTGCTATTGTGCCCAAAACCCTAGATACTTATTTGGAAACTATGCACAGGCAACTCCTCCAATCTCAGATGAAGATGACTTCAAGATTTTGAATGGGTGTTTCATGGATGAGTTCATTCTCAGTTCTTCTGTCACCGTGTTGAACACAAAAGAATGGAGCAAACTCAAACTAAACACTACGAATGGTATTTTTATCTAAAACCAGAAGCTTGTAATATAACCTGCCTATACCAACTGCTGTCTGCCACTACTAACCCTATGGAACATGAAGCTCTTTTCCCACCAGCAAATCCATTTTGAGAAGTCAGTGATTCCTCCAAGAGGAATAAAACATTTAGAAACCTCTTGTGCACCATACTGCACGTACAGATTAATAATCAGCAAGAGACAACAACAGAGTAGTGAAACCACTACAGATACTACCTTCGTCTTCATAGATTTCTTGACTCCTCTGTGGTTTACATTTCCTGGTTAAGTAACAGTGAATAGCTTGTAAGGGCCTTGGTTTTGTGGATCTATGGGTTGATGAAGATAGGGTGTGCGGGGGTGCATTTTGATTATTTTTCCAGTACTGTGGCTGGATTTAGTTGATTTTATAGGCAAGCTCATCCTCCTAATAGTATACAAGCATCTTGTTGGAAAAGCTATGGAAATTTCAGGTAATTTTATCTCAACCAGATTTTGATTTCCAATTTTTCCCTATTCAGGTACTTTAAAATTGGTTTTATATAGAAAAAAATTTAGTAACACTTCCATTAAGCATTCAACATTGTTTCTTAGATTGACTTTTGTGTGGCGATTTTACCTAGCATTTAACCTCCCCTGTTTTGTGCTTACCTGGTCCCTCAAAGGGCAACAGTTTGGAAGGAATTGGGTCCTTATTACTCAGGGGGATCAGGTAGAGATCCTTGATATGTCTGTTGTTATTAGCTACAACACCAAAACGACCACGACTGCTAAAATAGGAGTAGAGAGAGATATAGGCAACTTCCTCTTCTTCTGTTGCAGGATGGAAACGAATCAAACACAATTCCTGTAATACAAAAGCAAAGTGGAAAAATTCAAGCTGCAATATACTAGCAAATAAAACGGTAAAGGACAAATTCCAGGGGTAAAAAATAACTGTGCCTTTATCACTTCAACTATGTTTTCAAGGCAATACTCTGGCTTTAAGAGAGAACTCTTGTTCAATTTGTAATACTAAAACAGAATTTGGCTTGTTGCTTTTAGAAATACAAGTTACTTGTGTAACTTGCATCAAACTAACCATCTTGAGGCTCAAATTACTACAACTGAAAGGGAAAATTCTTAGTTTCATATTTGTACACAGTGCCTCATTTTTTCCACTTCTGAAGTATTTTTAACATTAAAATCTATCAAAGGTCTTGAAAATTTGGTTTATAATCTTTAATACTGAATAATTAATGTTCAATCATTAAAAATTAACAAATAGCATGAAGATATAACTAATATGCAGAAGAGATCAAGAGGATCTGCAGCTCTATATTTCTTCAATAAATCAAGAGTGTCAAAGGAATAAGTGGTGCGGGTAGTTTTCCAGGAGTGATTTATGTCAGTATTTGCTGTTCATTCATTATAAGAAGTTCTTATTTCATATTGCTGCATATTTCTTCCAGGTTTTGCAAAGGATTTTAAGTGAATACCTTAGATAGTGAAGATTTGAGTTTGCCAACATAATCCCAGACCGTCTTCGGTGAGATCCTCCCACCAATATGAATTGTATCTGGTAAATCCTAAACGAGAAGTATTACATGGTAGCATGAGAAAAATCACAAGAGACTGATGTTTCAAAGCACTGCAGGTTGCCCCATCCCAGCAGCCCAGTGGATAATAATGTGGGAAGCTTTCATACGTACTTTTCTAACTTTAGACAGGCTATTTCTAAATATCAAGGTGTTTAATTATGGTGTATTACCAAAAGGCTAATGGTATACATGGAAAAGGCATTCCCAAGCAAGGACAGCAGCAAAACGTAAGCTAGCTCTATATGCCCATTACTGGCTTTGTTTTTCTAGGGAAGCTGCCATCTGAAACAGAGATTTCCTCTAGTCGTTTGGTTTCTCAGGAAATGCTGCCCTTGTGACTACACGTGAATTCCAGTGAGCTTCCTGCCATGGTGACTGTGAAACTCAGTTCAGCAAAAGCAGTATCAAAGAGAACCACCAACCCCATTATTAAAAGTCCTAAACCACACATTTGTGTTTGAAACTTCCTAACAGTCACATAAAATAAGCTTCAGAGGAAAGGGAAATAAATGCTAATTTGGTTTAGCTTGAACCTTTACACAGTCTCATTACTTCAATGTACACTGTCCCCAGAGCAATAGCATCCAACTGGTTTCAGCTGAAAGGTATTAAAAAGCACATTTTTCATAAATGGCCAAACAAACTTCTGTAACAGATCATCACTTCAGTGACCCCTCTAGTCTGAACTACCTGTTACTAAAGGAATGCCATTTACCACTGCTACAGTTCTAACATAATATCTGTGTAGTGACCCCAGCCCTTCTAGCAACAGGAGCTGCAGTAGATTTATTCTAAACACATAAACACATCAGTGCTAACCTCACTAAGATAATCAAAGCACCCGGAGACAGGATATGCTTTAGTGACAAATTTGGCCACACTTTGCATATTAATAAATCCTTTCCAAATGGTGTTGAGACGAGAGAGAAAGAGGGAAGTGTCGCTGTCCTGAGGTGAGCGTGGCTCTGCAACACTGCAAAACAAATCCAGAACAGAGAGGTTACAGAATACAAATGAGAATGAACCTTTCCTCCCTCCTTCTATTGATCAAATACTTTATTTTAAACAAACAACAGATTTATTACTAAATGCTTTGTTAACGTTTTCCATTAACTTGCTATTAGTGAAGAAAAGCAAGGAGTAACAGTAAACGAGCTTGCAGCTGCAGACAGGAAAAAAGATGCCAAAACACATTACTTTATAAAATCATATTAGCACTGTAAGTATTGTGATCCTGATCCTATAATAAACTAGTACAAATTATGTATTTCCCACCAGTTGGGTTAACAATATACACCTGAGGTTCTCAAGCAAAAGAACTTGCTACAAATAAAAATCTTTTAACTGCAGCTGCATAAGGATATACTTAATATTTATGTTTACTATTGTATGTACCCAGAATATGGAAGAAATCCACCTCCTTTCAAATTGGTCAACTGGTTAATTCATAAACTCAGATGTAGAAGTATTTAATATAAAATAAATAATCTAAGCCTGATTTTATGCTCTCTCACACACTAGCTTCCTCTATATTAACGTTCATGCAGACTTCAAGTCTGCATAATACCTTGTTTTATTTATCTGCTGATGGTCTGAAAATTTTACCAACTAGGGAAGGAAAATTAGGAGATGCTAAACCAAAAATCTGTATCAGGCTACTAGAACACTGACCATGCCTTTGAACTGGGAGGAGGGGAATGGGGCATGGGACACACGGGATGTTGAACATAACCTCACTAAAGACTGGGTAGCTCAGGTTACTATAAAGTATACGCACTTGACATTGGGTGAGTGGTGAACTGCTAAGTATCTTGGATCTGGTGAGGATGATGGTTTTGTCAATATTGATTTGGGGACAGTCATAACTGGTTTTGAAGTTTCCTGTTTTGTTTCCACTGTTGAAACTTTGTCAGAAGCAGGAGCAGAACGCAGGGCTGGAGTCACAATACCAGAGGAGCTGCTCATTGCTGTCCTGGGGTCTCTGCCTGAAACTGTAACCGTCGTGACAACTACACCAGCACAAGCAGCAGGAAAAGCAGAAACCTCTTCAGGTACAGAGGATTCTGCATTGGTAGGGGTCTGGGTTATAGGAATGGGAGTTGCTCTTTCTGTGCTTGGCTGAGGAAATATTTCTGCTACTGGTCCATCTTCAGTTTCCATTGTGTTTTCAGAGCCGGCCTCTGTGGCAAGCTCTGCTGTTGAGGCTGGTGCAGAACTTTCATACTTTGGCTGAGCTTCTGGTTTTGATTTCGATTCCACCTTTTTAACAGAAGCTGCTGACTTTTTCTTAGGTGGTCCTTCATCTTCGGATGCTGAAATCTGACCTATAAATTGATTTCAAAAGCTTTTGATTACTATTTAACAGTGAAATAGCTTTGAGAAAAACACACTACTCTGAACATAACAATTCTTTTACTTTGCACAAAGTCAGCACTGTAGGTACCTGTACAGATTTTGCAGTTCAGGTCAAAAAGGTGGGCTCGATGTTGACTTGTTGTATCCTTCAGCATACTGCTAAACACATCTAGAGAAGCAGCACTGCTTGAATTTGATGCAGCTCGAGTCGACTCTTGCTGCTCCTAAAAGTGAATAAACACAAAAAGATATTCCAGTCGATCATTAATTCCTACTATTAAAAAAATACTTTGGAAACCATTAACTAACTTCAGTTCTTCTAAAAGATTAAATGTCTTAGTTAAAGTGTATTATGTCAGACAGAGCTCTCAAGTAGTATTTGTCTTCATTTTACCCTGCATGTTCTGGAGTAGACAGCTAATATTCAGAAATAAAGGATTGCTCTGTAAGTTGACAGCAGAGTACTGAAAAATACACAGCATTTTAGAAGTGCATCCAAATATGCCTAACGTTTGGCTGCTGTACCCCTTCAAACTGAAAGGAAACATGCTCATAGCCCACCTACTAGGCAATAATACCCTTACAGCTCAATTGAAACAATCTGCACTTCTGATGAGAGACTGGAGGCCCTGATTTATCTCCCTCAATGTCTTCATGCTGAAGCAATAGCCACCACTTACATCAGAATCAGACACTGGTGGAGAATCTTCCATATTTACAGGTGGCACATGTTCTCGTTTTACAGCTGTTTTCTTGACTTCATGAGATTTGCTTCTTGACTCTGGAGTCTGAAAAAAACAAAGACAGTTTGTTATTTAATAATTTTAGATTTTGTTATTTTTTATTTATTGTTATTTGTTACTTTAGACTTATTATTTTGTTATCAGTTACTTGGAGGTAGAGAAAAAGTGCATTGAAACTGAATGTTATTAATATTTCATTAGGAAGAAAACAGTGCATTAACATAATATGGGTGATATGGGTTAGTGAACTGACTCTTAATTTGTATCTGCTAAAGATACAGGGGAACATTCTGTTACTTACTGGTTTAGCTGGTTTCTCTTTCCACACAGACAGTTCTTTAGATAATAGTTCCTCTGGTTTCATTCTCACTAGTTTTGACAGTGAGATTTCTTCACGAAGGACACGATGAAAGAGTCCCTGAAAACAGAACAGACTTTGTTCCTATGCTGAAGAAAACCTGCTTAAGGTAACTAACAAGATTTGCAGTGCTTAATGGGCAAACGCTGTTCCAGTTCCTCAATTCACTGTTACAGACACTGGCTACTTATAAGCCAATTTGGAAAGGTGCAGTAACCAGAACAAAAGATAAAATAAACACAAAGTATGAATTTTCCTCATTATCGTCAATACCAAGCAATGTAACTGAACAAGAGTGTCAGAATTTGCCACTTCCTGTTTCATAGCTAATGCAGAGATTGAAAATATTAAATTTCAAGTGTTCTCTAGTGAGTATTTTCACCTGTGCCAGCATCAGCTTTTTTCTTTTAAAGCATAAAGATGATCATGCACATGTGTGGTATCTAACCAACAGTAGAGAACGTCACAAGAGGAGAAACTAATAAAGTCTGCATTTAAAGAAAGCCATTCTGTAATAAGTATTCACACCAAATGCTCACACTTAATACACATGAGCAACTGATGTAGACTTTGAACTCCTACTTGGCTAAAACTGCTTTTTTCAATATTTAAATGGCTCTATAATAATCTTTGATAGTGTAATTCATAAGTCTCTGCCTCAAAACTCTAAATGTTCAAGGCAATGTTGAAGGCAGAGTCTGAAATACTAAAGACCAAAATCTATTTCAATATATATATTTACTGTTTAAGGAAATTCCAAACCTGGTTCTTGGGGTCCTTGAGATTGAACATGATGCTGCGGTATTTACTCTTGTATCTGTTGTCTGTAACTTGGAACAAGTTAAACATTTCCTTTTCAATATTGAGTGCTACTTTTCCTACTTCACTCTCTGTCATGACCAGATCATCGCTATCATTGACTCTGTTAAAAACAGAAAAGGTATGTGCATTTGTTAGGCATGAATCTTCAGGGAGCATTATTCAAAGTGAACTTTACACAGCTAACCTAGGCTCATCCTCCCTCAGTGGGGCTCAGATACTTGAGTTTTAGTCCTAGATTCTCCACTGTGAATAGCATTTCCATTTCAGAGACACCGCCAGAGTGCAATGCTCTGTAATAAGCTTCAATAGCTGGCATTAGCTTTAATAATCCTTGTGGGAACGTTTGCTTTTTGGTTTTCCCTTTCCTAAGGGACAGAGTTGCCCACTGACCTGGGTTTGTTGTTGATTTTTATGTTGGGAGGGAATCCCTACTTCAGTAAGCATCTAACCTTTCAGTGTGATATTTCCTGTACTATGTTCCCTACAACCTCTACATCCCCAACACCATCATCACCTAATTTTAAAGCTTCAGAGTACCTGCATTATAAAACGCTTCTATGCTGTAATTTAATTCATCTGTAATTGCCTCACTATAAATGGATTACTGAGGATCCTTTTTTATTCCTAAAGGCTTTATCACATTTATTTAATAAAGATCATTATTAATACACAGTTGAAATACCAATGACACTTGCAGTAATTTGCAGTATAAATTCAATCCCTCAATACCCCTTATCAGATGTAAGCAAAACTCTTCAGGCTAAACATTTACTTCTAGTTGTAGTTTCCTACATAAAATAATCACTTTGAATTCCCACCTCTTCCATAAAATTTCTTTAAGGGATCGGCGAATATTTTGTCGAATCTGTGAGTTGGGTTGTGACTGGATAGGGCCAGGTGATGCCTTTGCTTGACTGCTTCCAGATGCAGCAGAAATGGAAGACTGCGATGGCTTTTTGAGTCCACTCAAACTGGAAGACATAGCTGGTTTTTTGGAAACTGATGAGCCAGGAGAAAGAGATGAATGCTTTGAAGGAACACTGCCTGCTGGAGAAATACTGCCTGATGGAAGCCAAGGCTTCTTGGGAATGACACCTTTGAAGCTTGCAGCAGAAGGTTTAAGTGGTTGTTTAGTTACTGATGTGTTAGAGAAGGAGGAGGACTTCTTTGAAGGAAGACTTTTAGAGAGAGAAGATGTCTGTTTTTCCATTAGGGATGCAACAGCTTTCTTCGATGTCAGTGCAGCCTCTGCTCTATCTTCATTCCTTTTCTCTTCCCTGTGAGCTGTTAGAACAAAGAAGATAATACAATATTAAAGGTTTAACTTTGTAACCTCCTATTCATGAAGAGCAGGTACCAATCCATGAAGAATTCTGTGAAATAGCATCTCCAGAGCTTAACTGTCAAGTAGGCAATTCAAGCAATCTACTTTCACTAGCATTTTAAAAGTACTTTCAAAATCCATGCTGAGGTTCCTATAGTTTCTTTTCAAGAGGTTTGTCTTTGATCCTTCAGATACTGTGTCTCAGAGGCCAAATGAAGAATTTAAGAGAGTTCCACTTAGGCTCTACAGGTTAAATTTTTATTTATAACCTATGCAAGAAAACTGAAAGGAGAATAAGGCACCACCTTCAAAGATTCCGGAGTAGGATTTCATGGGGAAACTTCCAAAACACCCCAAACTTCCACAAATTATAAGAAAAAGGCACAATACAACCCACACTTTAACAGAAAAATCCTTAAAATGCCTCACAGAACCTTATTACGATGGTTGGTCTGAGGAGAGTCCATGAATCTGCAACTGCATGAATACTGCCCTAAGTTTAGTATCACTGAAGTTTAAGCAACCCTTTCACTGATATTTCTTATTTTAATGAGCAAGAAAACACAGAAGTTACTTAGAAAATGTGCACATATGACCTATTTGGTTGCTAGTATCCATATCATATTAATGACATTGCCATAAACCATTATCAGATCTTCCTATTCAGTTCCTAGCTAAGTTCTAGATCTACAGAGTAATCATTGATATTGCTGCTCAGGTTGTGGTGATCTAATTGCCACCATTCACTCAAACAGCTCCATTCAAAATATACTGATTTCCTGTTTAAATGTTAATGGCTGATACACATTAGACACTAAGAGATTTAGAAGCACAAGTAAAGGCTTCAGTTTTCACACGCGCTGAAGTTACACTTACCCAAGACTTGACAAGGAAGCATTTTTTCAAGTCTCATTTCATCTGTCCACCTTGTGGCATCAACAGGAACAAGTCAACAGAGCAAAAACAGCCAAAACTACCACACACACACAGAGCAAACAAAGCATCATTTACAAGGCATCAATGTTACAGTGGGAGAACATCAGCACGTTTACCCTGACAGCTCAAGCAACAAAGGGTTCTGAGGAAACTACCAAAAACCACCTCATGAAATACAAATGTTTCAACTGGAAAAGTCAAATTTTCTCCCAAAAAAGCCTTTCTTCTCACAAATCCATAACCACTGAGCAGTAAACAGGTTAATTTTTAATCTGATGGGTTTAGCTGGTGAGGATTTGTCAATGAAGTAGCCCAAAAGCCCTAGTTACAAACCACAGGACACTTCCTGGGAAAGGTCCAGGGATTTAGCTATCAGTAACTTTACCAAGGACCAAATGGTCCCTTTTCACCTTCCAGATCAGCTATAACAAGAGCATAAATTACTGGGCTGGGTCCAAGTTGTCCAATCTCTGTTCCACGATGGACTGGGAGGGGACAAAGCACTCCTGTGAAGTCTGCCTCATGCAACCCCACAGATCAGCACAAGGTCCCAATGGTAACTTGCCTCAAACTGGGGAAGACTTGGAATGCTCAAGAGCCATAAGGGGATACTCATTTCAGGAGGAAATGGCCTTGCAACCTTCCTCCATACTTAAAGTTTGAGTGACCAAATACTTGCATATGCTTCCAGCAGAATGACACTCTTCACCCCAGTTTCTCTGAATGGGCTCTTGCTGCTGTGGCTTCACCACAAACACCAAAACCTGCCGTGAAGATGAACTTCTGTATAGCTAAGTACAAGGGTGCATGCTGAACTTCTGCTGGAGCACAAGGAGAAGCAGCCACAAGGCCCATAACCACTATGTTTAACATGATCTTCTTTTCTAGAAGCTTTTTACAAGTAGATGCCTTGAGAATTTCTGAGTGAGATTTAAGTATCTGAAGTGTAAAATGAAAACAGTTGCCATAACACACTGAACCAAAGGATGTGAAGATTTATAAAGTGGAAGACTGACATAAACCTCCACATAAGATCTTCTGCTTTAAAGCAGATTAAAATTATCACTCTCACACTGTTCCCATGGATTTCCCTACAGACCACTCTTGATCACTGTAGGGATCCAGCTAGAGACCTTCTGTGTGACCCGCATCGTCTCTCCTTGTGCTCCCAACTCTCCTCTGCAGCACCAAAACCATTCTGGGTGCCGGGAGGGCTTTGGCAATCCCTTGGGAAGGAGGGGGATTAGGAACTATTCCTATGATTCTATTTTAATAGCCTTGAATTGAGAGGAGGCAAATATCCAATATGTGTGCAGTGAGAATGCTGCAGGAATTACTTCACTTCCACTCTCTTTTTCCTGGTTTACTGTATCTTCCGTGCAGCACGGCACCTTTCCGGGCAGGTTGGACAGGAGCATGTTCCTGTGACTCACCAGGGAAAGGCAGGACAGCAAGGCTCGGGTTTCAGAATGATGACAGCAAAATTCAGGCCTCTGTGCCTTGGTTCTTCTGGTTTACACAAGTACAAAATACGAAATTCTAAATCTGGGTTTCATCTTCTATGTGCTACTTTTTAATGGTTAGTTCAAATTCATTACCAAACCCAACACTTATAAAACTAAAAATAGCACAATCTGGATATTTTGGGTCAATCATATGATGCATGTGTGAGAACCATATCCACACCACAAAGCAATGTCACAAACACTGATGCCATAGTAAGATGCACTTGTAAAACAAATAGACAAAAGGTACTGGTACAAAGGTAGACTGAAGTTCCCAGGGCTGAAGGGTAGCAGAACCAGCAAGAGTCTGAGAAGATGCAGAAGCATCCTTTATTCTGGAAGTAGGCATCGTGGCTGTTTAGAAAGGTTTCCAAAGGAAGGGATGCAATTTTGTGCTGCTTTAGCCAACAGAAAATATGCAAACATTTGCTAAGCTTCATGAAAGTGTAACAGTTTCAAACTACAACACTCCTTTATACCAACTAGAACTGCCTACCAGGCAGCACTTTATTAGAGGGATCGATGGTACAGGTTTTGTATGAACTAGTTCAGTCACGTGTAGGACATATAGCACTTCACAACACCTATCAACTACACGTTCAGGTTTGCAGGACACGTCACTATTTAAAGGACACTGTCAAATAGTGGGCACACTTTGACAAGGAATCAATACTTAACCCCTACATATGCAAATAACTTGTGATACCTGCAGATGAACCTAACCCAAAAAACTTCTTATCCTATTTCGATTATGAGGAACCAGAATTCTCCTCTGTCATGGGGTTTTGTCACAACATTAATGCCTGCCATGTAATTCAGCTGAACCAACTCACTGTGTTGTTACACGGGTTGGGATCCAATGCACAGGAGCTCCCAGATGAGCGTGAGGAAGGAGCAGGACTGCCTCTTCCACTGGCATCTCACTCTTCCATTCACTTAGTGCAACATAAGCACAGCCCAAAGCTCACCCTTTCTTCTGATAGCTATGGAAGCATGGCAGTGTATGTTTGGAAGAGTTAACAGAAACACGGACTCTTCTCAGGGGCGGTATGGCACTGTATGTGGAATTTAACTTCTGAACAGGTGCCACAGCTCATCAAACTGGTGGGATATAAAATGAAGCAGGTATTCCCTCTCTGACACCCGGTTTCAAATTGCTTGGCCTTGGAGTCCACAAACGATTTGAAGACACAGTCAGTGGCCAGCACACACACCGACCACTGTATTTTATACAGTGGTGTTTCCAGTCCTTTTCATCAGTAGCTCCAGCATACCTACAATAAATGCTCTTTAACGAATTGAAAATAAAAGGAAGGATGATTACTGAACATCAGCCTATAAGAGGCTGAACATGGAGTTTCACTACAGACAGAAGATAAATGCCAGAGTGAGTCAGTGGCTCTTTCATTCTCCACTTCTGAACATACAAGTGTACCTCCTTGGCTTGGTGTTAGAAATGTCACTTAAAACATTAATCCCTATTTTCCCCATTTTGGCCTGTGAGCAGCAGGATTCCTCCTGACTGAAGAGGCATGGGCTAAAAGACTGAGAGGTTCTGATAGAGCTAATGAGGCAGCTCACCGAATCCTCCAACAGGGAAAGAAAGTACATTCCTTGCAAGGCTTAAACAGTGTTACTATGGTATATTCACTACAAACATAACTATAATCACTCTTACTAGATGACGAGATACATTACCCCCCAAGGAAATTCCCCATGAAGCTAAGAAAATATTACAACACAGAGCTAAGATTGAAACTCCTGTAAGGGACAGATGACACAATTGCCTCATTATCTGCTGTGTTGCAGGCGAGCCTGTTGAAAGCCTGATGGTTACATATATTTCACTTCTGTACACCTCAGCAGTGACACTTCAGCACTAAAATGTGGCTGTTGAAGCTCGATTTAAGAGCAATATCCAGTGTAGCGATGCTGTGTGAAGGATCCACGGGATGCACTCACCATAATCCCTCACCTACACCAGGAGGTTGCTTTATGCCCCCAGCACAGAAATTACTCAAAGGAAACGTCACTCCTCCTCTGATCTCCTAAAAGTCCTTTTGTGTAACATTCAAACCTATTCTGGTTCTTCCCCCTTCCCTACTCATCCAATCTTCCTTTGGAACTGCTTTGGAAAAGCTAACTCAAAAACACACCACCACCTCCTCTAGTTTCTATTTAAGTTACCCCATTTGTGACACATTATTTTGCTGGAGATACTACCTACTTCTTCCAATTATTAAATACTGAAGAAATGTGCCATTACTTTTCTTTGTGTACCTTTCAAATTACTCAAATCACAGCTCTTTAAAGATCTTTCATTCCTTGCTCGAGTTGATGCCAGAAGTTTTAAACCATGTGTAGAGAACTACAGGCAGCTACACCCGAGAAGCCTGTTTTGTAACGAGCCTGTAATGCTCATTTTCTTCTTTTAAAGTCTCTTTTTTAATAGCAAAAGGCATCACAGCTACTACTGCACAACACTAAAAAGATACTTGTGAAAAACATCTTGCAGCCATAAAGGCTGATTGTGACAGTACTAATTGTGAGAAGTTTCCCTATAGAATTAAAAATCTAGCATAAAGCTGCCCATACCCCACAACTATTGACTCTGATGTCTAATCCCAGACTGGTTTGGGTTGGAAGGGACCTTAAAGCTCATCCAGTTCCAACCCCTGCCACAGGCAGGGACACCTTCTACTAGAGCAGCTTGCTCCAAGCCCTGTCCATGAGCAATGCCACAGCTTCTCTGGGCACTCTGTGCCAGTACCTCGGCACCCTCACAGGAAGAGCCCCTGCCTAAGAACTCATCTCAATCTAAATATTAACAATTCCCTGTGCTGTCTTCCACCTACACTGATTGATTATTCCCCTCCGTTCCCTGGACAGAACTCCTCAAGGCCGCAGGCAGTGCAGGCCGACGGCTGCATAGTCTTGTCCAGCTTGAGCAGAACTGGCCACAGTGGGAGTATGGGCCCAAAGGAGCATGACGTTGGTAGCCCCACACTTTGGAAGACACTGCCTTGCATCCCGGTGAGCCTTCAGCTTCGGGCTGCTGAAGCATGTGTGGGTTCTACAGCTACTGTTCATGCTCCTCTATCACTAAAATAGTGTTTTAGGCAAAAAAAAACAACATAAAAAAAAACCCAAACCCAACAAAACCAAATAAAACCCACCAAACCCAAGCCCCCCAAATTAAAACTAAACCAAAACTACAACTAAGTTTCAAACTCATGCACAGCACACAAGTTTGTGTGACACCAACAGTGAGCAAGCTGGTAGTTAACATTTTTCTGTTAAAAAATACAAAATTCTGTAAAATTCCCCAATAAAACCGAAGGAGAGCACAGCTATCTGTGATCCGCCTCAAAGTGGATCATTTACTACACTTAAAAAAGGATTTTTGTGTCTTAAATAGTAATAGAAGTCAAATTAGAAGGATTATTCCCACTAGTGCAGCTTTGCAGTTGCTATAAAAGCAAACCTACCCGTTACCAGATATCTTTCAACAGCCCATGTAGAGGCTGGGCCAAAGAGTAATTCTGTGTTTTGAGAGGAGCCAGTTTCTAAAGACAGGCACCAGCACTGGCCCCTACGATAGCTCAAACATGCGACAGGAATGCAGGTGGCAAACAACAGCCAGAAGCAACCATTTAGGGATTTCCCCCAAAACCCAGCCAGCAATCTGTGTCCCTCAAGAACAGGCCTGTGCAGTGGCGCTGCGAAGTCCTGCATGGTCCCGCACCCGTTGGTGCTCAGATGCAGCTGCTTGCCCCATCCATCTCCCCGTGCCACTTGCTCCAGCATGCCACAGCTGTCCGGTTGGAATGGCAGGAGAGGGCAGCCTGTGCTGGCACATATCACAGTGGAGAAGGACAGGCTCTTGGCTCAGGGAAGATGAAGTATCTCGTCCCTATTTGACAATATCTGAGAATTGCATTTTTCCCTTTGTGAAACTGTGAGGATGGGCAGGATTTTTCCATTAAAACCAGTGGTGATCCCACAGCTTCCCTCTGCCTCACTATGTCCTACACAGATTGTCTGATGCATTTGCAGTATGATCTCCTTCTGCATCAGTTGTGATATAAATAATCACAACAGAGCAGAATTTACTCCAACCCCTCCACCCCAATGCAATGGAAGATACTGAACTTTAATCCTCAAGTTCTTCTGAAGTGAAAACTTTTGATGCATTATCCAAGTTAGAAAACTGAACAGAACACATGGGTGAGCTGGTGCTTCACAGGTCAGCTATAAAGCACTCTACAGTGGGAGGTTACTTACCCATTAGGAGACGTTCCTCAAGAGCAGCTTTTCACAGTCACCCATGGGATGCATGCCTGACATCTGAGCCGCAGACACTGTCGGCGAGTCAGTCCTGATCGCATCAGGTGCCACTGAAGCACCCTCTTGTGGCACTGAGCGCTCAGTGCCCAGGGCTGCGGAGGTGCAGTCTGTAACCGCTTCCCCTCCGCGGCCATTCATTCAACTGTTGCTCTCTTGAAACCATCACATTTTTTGCCATATCCCTCTAAGACACCTTAGCGTTAGTCCTAAATAATTCACGAGTGTCACACTATTCTGGTGTTAGTTTTCACTGTTATCTGCCTACAGAACCACGTGTCTGCTTCTCTCAACAGCAAACCAGACTTTATTACCTGGCCTTTCAGGTGTGCCTCCAGCCCTGCCTAAAGCCTCTATCAGTTCTCATCTGCACCACAATGAGAAGGTGGTAATGAAGCTGCCTGTGTGCCGAGCCTTTACCTTCAGACACACAAGAAAGTAAATCTGTCTTTAAAGCTAACTCATTTAGGACACTCCAAAGCAAAGACCTTTTTACAGTGGTGATTTGTCTGCATTCAAGCCAAGCTGTAGCTATGCTCATGCAGCACAGATATGCAAAGCTGTTTGGTTTGATCTACCTGGAATGACTGTGATTTATCTGATCTGCATCTTCACAACTATACCACTCTGGAGGGAGACAGGGGCACTACCTGCTGCTGCTGCAAAAAAGGGCTCCTTATTTTCCAACTGTTCATGGATGGTATCATCACTCCTTGCAGGGCCAGGCCATCTTCAGCTCCAATTCAGCACAGCTCAGACACCGCGAATCAGCACCAAGATCAGCTACAAAACTTGACTCCAAAGTGCAAGTGATCACCTTAAAAAAAACCTTTGTTCGGGACTAGCAGAGAAAGCTTTCCACTGGCTATAGTCAAGTGAGCAAGTTCAAAGAACTAATTATTAGTAAAAGAAAGCAAAACAGCAATAGAGGGTGGTGAGGTTCTTTTAATCAAACTTTCATCGCTTTCAGTGTTGATGACAAGAGATGAACCACCCTAGTATTTGTAGTGCATCCATAAGTTGTACCAGGTTTCTGCCCCCCAGCCCTTCCCCTCAGCAGTGGTTCCTTAACACTGAAGCCAAGCACCCACTAAGACAAGAGGGTTGGCTTTCTGTTGTTCAAGGCCCTAGGGGTGCTAGAGGCAAAACCAGGCCACATGCCAGCAGCACGGACCATCCTTCCTAACTTAAGAAACACAGCAGAGATCTTCATGCGGCTGCCCGCCACAGGACAGACGTGACATACCTTGTAGAGCAGAGAAGGGGAGCTCCAGGAGTTCACAGGCAGGAGATGACAATCACTCCCCAAAGATCCCACTGCTCCTTTTAACTGGCTGGCCCCCAAGGGATGCTGGCAGGAGAGCGGTGGCTGCTGGAGCCTCACTCCATAGCCAGGGTTTGATCCTGTGCCAGCACAGCCCCTACTTGCTCTCATGATGCAAGTTGAGCATGGGAGCTGTGGTACACCAGACACTCCCGTACTATGGTCTTTCCAAAGCCAGAAGATCTCCAGCACGGATTCCTTGGAAGTTCTGGCAGACTCATCTTAGGTGTATCATTATCTGGTCTGTCAGCAGCCTTCCAGAAAAACCCTCTAGTTACAAACCATTAAGGCTAGACCTGCATATACAGCAGCCATGTGACCTGGAAAATGGCCAGGAACATAAAGTAATTCATTCTTTTTCTTACTCTGATATTCCTTTAATACTTACTGTCTCTTAGTATGGGTCTATGTTGCAGAATCTAGCATTGAAAAAAGGCACCTTAGCTTTCAAGGAGGTAATTCAGATGCCATAAACAGTTGAGGTGTAACAGCATGGCTTGGCACCTGCTACTCTTTCCTACAGGGAAGCACTCATACCAAAACAACAGCATTGAGTTTAAGTACAATCAGTCCTTGCAGACAAACATATTCATGATTTCAGAACAGCCCCTCAGTTTAAAATAGAACACATTTTTAATAGTTAAGCTAAACCAACAGCAGTATATGCACATACACTGCACTCCACTGAAGTCACAACTCAAGCTGGTACAATCTTGCCTGAAGAGGAACATTAAATCTGCACCAGCCTGGGTGCAGACAAGGTGTTTATTGCTTCTTGCATCAATTTTCCCTCCTAACTCTTCTGTCTTGTGTGCTACATTTCCCACCTGCCCTCTTTATACTGAGATATGCGTTTTTCTCTCCTGTCTTTGTACTATTACTATGGAAATAAAGAAAATAATACCTGTATTATATATGATATAACCCTAGGATTTTGATATGCACATTGCATTTTCTGATGATGGGCTCCCAGTATCATTATTCCCTCTACGAAGTCTTCACATTTTGTTAGAGGTGTGTAGGAACAAAGCAGTCCAAATGCCCTCCATATTGGGATCAAGCAAGCACTATTCATTTTATGAATAGCTCTTGGGAGCAGAAATGTTTAGGTGCAGAAGAAATGAAGATGACTGAAAGGGAATAATAAAAGGAAATTGGTTTATCACCAAAGGCAAGGCTCCTCAAACCTGGGCTCCCACTTCCAGGAGGTGGCAGCATTGTCTCTCTGTAATTCCCTACTGTGAAGCAGGATAGGTACCACAAATATTGTGCATACTACTAAGTATGATATCACAGTAGATAACTGTAGTCAGCTACATAGTTTGAGTTAAGCAAACAGAAGGTCTTTGTGTGACAAAGACATGCTTTTTACTCAGAAGGTGTACTACAAACCCAACACATTTATGGCTTAGTTTTTATCTAGAAACCCTCTTCACTCTCCTGTGCACTTGCTGTTATCAATAAATGAAGTTAAGAAGTTTAAGGGCTTTAGAACCTGAGTAAATTATCAGTTTGTGCATTTCTTCGACATCTAATAAATCAGTTGAACTTCAAAGATTTGAAGCACTGACCATTACTTAGCATAATGTTCTGTAGTTTAAAAATGGAGATACTACAAATGTCCACTTTCCCTCCATTTGGATTAGTTTTCTGTTTTAAAACTGCTGACACATTTGCTGCTGGCTCCTGTTTGACAGATAAAAATACAGAGAAACACTTGGAAGAGATTTTCTTCTATCAAACAATATCTGAGCTCATGTGCTTCAGAAGCTGACACTGCTGACAAACACCTGCATCAGCAAACTTCATGTCTGAAGTGGTCCTCTACCCCCTTTTTAACAGGGCAGCAGTGACTACAATGGACAAATCTTGTTAAAAACACAGTATGTCATATTAAGTAGTATAAAACTAAGTATGAAGTTTTCATCAGAGTGGACACAAACTGCTTCTGTGCTTCCTTCTGGAAAAAACAGGTTTATATTATGCTGTTTAAAGTCTTCCCTCCTTCAGTATAGTTAAAAATGAGGCTTCCTGTTACCACACAATGTATGTTAGTCTGCTAATAAAACTGAAACGTTCATGAATCATTTTGGATGGTGCTTCCCCACAAATACCTACATGATCTTACTAGATAAAGTCTGTTCTGTTATGAATTTTACATCTCCTTTGATATGACCCAAATATGATAACACTACCTCACATCACAAACTCGGCATTTCTATCACAACTTGAATCCTAACTCTCAACAACCCATATACATATGTATCAACTTGGAAGCTAAGATGACTTTGGAAACTCAATATAAAAGTTCAACACTGCATATTGAATTAATACTCATTTTCCTAATGAACCTAAAAGCAACAGTTGTGGAAGGGAATGTAACGCCTGATTTCCTCTTATAAGTGTAGTTCAAATACTGCCTTCAAATTTAAAAGTACTTAATGTTCATTATTACTTCAAAGTTAATATTCACTAAGTTCAAGGTATTTTCCACTCCAGTTACTAAACAAATAGGATTATTTTCACTGTGAACATCAAGTGTCATTAAACAGCTTCCAGATTTTGGTTTACAAAATCACTTGCAGGTACAGCCCTAACTCATTCTTCAGAACAGGCCTGGGGAAGGGGGCTTGGTGGCAAGGTTTAAGATGTAAATACACTATGTGCCCCTATCACCCAGTACATCTGTAATAACGGCTTGTTTTCCTCTTGCTACTACTCAGTAAAACTACTGTCATATGTAATAAAAAAGTCTTGTATCTGGCAAGTCCAGAATAAATGTATAAAGCAAATCCATGTCTGAAAGATGACAACCAGTGGAAAAAACATTAGAGAGATGAGTTCTACTAATCGTGTTAAGTTTCCTTAATTCCTAAGTCACAAATCAGGATATGAAGGACTTAGCTTGAAGCTACTGGGAGAACATGGGAGGTATTTGCAATATTGTGTATGGAAGAATCCTACCCTTAGCCTCCTCTAGGTGGCCCTTTAAGCCCAAACATTAGACACCCAGATGTTTGAACCAATCACCTTGCACTTCTCTCATAAGTGATGTACAGAAACGTTTCTAAGCAGTGAGTCACTTTGTTCTAACATTAGTGTCTAAAACAGATTATATGTTTTGTGAAGCGAGATGACTCTCACAAATTTCTGTAATGCCATAACCTCTCTGCTTTGAGCAGCATTTAAAGTTGTTAAATAAAGTCTTGTAGAATACTCCTAAAGATGATGCAATGGCAGCTTCTCAGGAAGATAACAGCTCAAAGCCATCCATCAAACAGCATGACAGTTTTCTTCATAAAGACAAAAATAATTTACCTGGGAGTTTAGTAATGGCACAGAGTCCCCGTGTTAGTACAACTCACCTGATAACAGCAAGCTGAAGTTCTTCCTTGCACTTGATATGAGAGCTCTTCATTGCACAAACTAGGTTGTTTCCTAGTCATAACTTAAGTCCAACATGGTTTTGCACCAACTAAACAATGTAACTACAGCAATCTAATTTTCTACTGGAATTGATTAAATCTGTAAAACCTCCAATGTGGTGAAACTTAAGAGCAACCCGCTTCAAAACCAACTGAACACTCTACCTCAAAACCTGTATATTCCTTTCTCCTACAAAAAGAGACTACAACTGGAAGGACATTTTAAGTGACATGGTTATATGGACACTTGTAACTACACTGAGATAAACTGTCGTAAGACTTTGATGTGTAAAATCAGCCCTTATAGTTTTGCTTTCGTTTTTCTCACATACTTTTAGTTATGTTTTAAATACTACTGTTTCTGCTAAAAAAGCTACAGTTCCTCTAGAATAAGCTTAAAAACAAAAATGCAAGTTTATCAAAATACATCTCAGGACTTCATTATAAAAAAGGCACAGGGCCCAAGTAACAAAACACAATGAGTATTTGCAGGGAAAAACTATAACCATTAAAACATCTGATGTGGGTAAATACAATTAAAATATATCGAGAGTATTTACTATGTGTTATAAATATAAACAGCAATTTAGAGTAGCTGGTGTTCCCTCAGTGCTTAAAGTTGTATCTAAAAAATCCCATCTTCAAGGTAACTTACAAACTTGTCAGTTACTTTCCATACAGTGTTTCTATAAAGTGTTTGACAACCAGATTTCTAAAAATAAAATGTAAATGGGCTAATTTATGGTAAAAGCTGTGGGAATTGAACTTCTGAATTCATTAGTCTTCAAGTGAGTAAATACCAGACACTTGGTCATGTGCTTTGTAACGGTGAAATGTAAGATTCCATCTGAAGTTCCACCACTGCATTATAAAGCTACTTAGCTGGAGTCAATGAAAAAATGTCATTAGCAGAAAGACTTGTTGAGGCTACAAAGTAGGAGTTACTTACCTTTGTGTGAGCTACAAAGATGCTATTCAAAACCTGCAAAAACATGCAAGGCGGCATCTCTGCCTAATATCCACTCAAGACGTGTTCTTGTGTGTGTGGATAATGTGTGAAGTATGAACATATAAATAACAAAAGGGAAAAAGGAGAAAAAAAATATAGTACTGCCTCCCCTGGAACTTAAAAGTAAAGAATGGTCCTTAAATCATTTCATGTGAGGAAGAAAAGCAGCAGGAAGAACTTGGATATAACTTCACAGTTAAAAGCTGTTTGCAGAAGTGTAAAGTATCGTTGGATACCATGGTGAAGATTTCATTCTTGGCACCAGCACGGAAAATGCAAGACTTGAGAGATCTGAGATGCCCAAGTAATTACAAAAATACAATTCAAATTAGTACAGTCAACTGCTGATTCATGGTGCACACTGTGCAACCCTTCTGTCAAACACAGAGCAAATGTATCAATACTTACCTCTTCTACATTAGAAAGAGTTATATCTTTATGGGAAAAAATTAAAGCTTAATCATGTAGTTTTCCTCCAGGAATCAGCTGGGTAGATTGACAGGCTCTTAATCATACAACTGGCATATGATACAAATGAAACCTCTAAAAGCGTTTCCCACTCGTGTGGATCTCTGGGTGCGGAATCTTTGAAGGTGGAGAAAAGTAGTTTGGTGCCATATATTAAGAAAAAAAAACCAACCCCAAATCCTAAACTTCCTAGGCTTGCAGAGCCAAGAATGGATGGGCATTCAAAGAAAATGTAAATGATTACTCAGCAATATCCCTATGCGATACATACATTTGAATAACAGTGAAGATGAAATGGCAGCAGTCCTTTCAGGCTTTACAGCATTGTAATTATGATCGCTTGCCCAGGACGGTGTGCTGTTTTCTACTGCTGGCTCTTTAGCAACAGGTTGAGTGTTTGCCTCAGTCTTGGTGATTGTCAAAACAGTCTTCTTCATATTCACCTCTCTCTTCTCAGGAAGTCTCTTTTGGTTCGAAAGAGGTTTAATACCTGCCTGTATGATTGAGAGAGGCTTAGTTAAGTAATAATCGTCAGACGTATTTTACGAACAAGCACAGATACATGTACACAGCCTTCTTTTATAGTGAACTCCTGTAAATACACTTGAAATATATGCTAACTGCAGGAAAAGGCAATAGTAAGACTCTACCTCAAAAGAACAGTACTATCAGTATGGTGGCAGTGAGGTGGTGGTATTTGCAGAAATACTGCCCATTCTATAGTATTTTCAAAAGGAAAAAGAGAAGGCTTTAATCTTTTTCCTTCCCAAGGCACACACACAATGCAGTCACATTAGTTCACAACCGACAGTAATTTTGAATTACTTAAAATTCCTTAAAAGAACCCCAAACCTGTGCTGCCATCTAGAAGGTCCATGCAAGAAACACAGATCATGAACACAAGCTTACCTGCAGCTGAGACTTTGGCATGCCAGGTTTGTCGGGTTTCGGTTTGACCTTCTCTTTAGGTTTTGGTTTGGCATCTTTGCCAGAACTTAAAAACTTCATGGTGGCTGCAGCATGTTTGAGAATGCAGTCATTGCTGCAATACACAGAATCAGGCTGAGCCAAATTAAAACAGCCAGGGCCAATGCACTTGGATGCACCAGGAGCGTCAATTACCTATGGATTGAAACGGAGTGAATTCAAACTTCAAAGAGGAAGTGACAGAAACATACCTTTGTAACATGAAGAAATGCTTACATGGCGCACGTGCAGACCACAGCTATGACTGTGACTTGCACAACTGCCAGTGTGAAAGCAACTTTCATTCACAGTTTAACAGAAGCAACATATACAAGTATAAGAATTTCCCCCCAATAACACATGGTTTTCATAATGTGTTGTGCTTTCAAGTGGGTGGTCTGGCAGCAGTGACCCAAGGGAGGCTCATTTCCTACATTTTCAGAAGCCATAAGCAAACACATTCTTTTTTCTGATCCCCTGTATCATGTGAGAAATCTCTTTAATAATGCAGAGCTTCTTTCTCACGAGCAAGGTTTCTAAAACACATTTTACTTGCATAACACCATCAGCCACTGTCCTCAACCATGCACACATGCAAAAAGGAAAGACTCAGCTATTCACGTGTACAAATAATTCTTGCTCTGGAGGTTTTAGATTTACCAGTTTTCATTTCAGAAGTCCCCAACTTATATAAATACAACCATTCTCCCAATTTGCCATAGCCTAAACTTCTTTACACATTCAGAAGTTTGTATATGCAATCTGTATTCCCTCTGCTTCACAATTACTCTCCATTTATACTGATGCGTTATGTACTAAACACTTCCTCTTCAGATGTTAAATGTAGAAAATAGCACATTCCTTGAAAACAAGAGTACATTAGGTCAAAGTACAGAAATATTTGATAGCTTTTTAGGCTCTACTATATCACCTCCAGGTATTATCCCTGTAGTCTCACTCTTCTAGATTACTCCTAAAAATGTTATACAACTCACCTAACACTCAGCACTACTGTAGTTCTAACACAGCTTCTCCCCATCCATAGTCTGTAAAGTTTAACTACCAAAAGGAAGCTCTTCAGGAATATTTCCAGTAAAAATTAATGTAATTTGCATAGCACGGTTTACTTTTCCCCTATCAAGTTATTAAAACAGCATTACCTGCTGCAGCCTGATAAAAACCTCAGTTTAGGAGCTTTCCCTTAAAAATTAAACTTATGCTTTAGAGTACTTTTCCATCATGTACACACTAAACTGAGAAGAAAGAAGTATCAACTCATGTTACCTAAAAAGCACCTCAAACTTCAGGTTAACTGAGCTGTCATTTCCTCAGATGATAAGATCTGCAGTGCTGATGTTCGTACTTATACAATTACTAGTTTTGTTCACAACCCAGACCTCTGCACAGTTATAGGTGCTCACCAAAAAGGGGTCTTTCTCAAGGTGCTTAGAACACCGGTGCAAGAAAAGAGGTCAAGTGAATAATGAGGCTGTACAGTCACTGTTAATGATTTCAGCACATTAACATATGAGATGAGGTTTTTTGCCTAGAATGGGCACGGAATTCTCCAAAGGGAGTGCAGCGCTTGTTTATCCAAGCCATGGAGTGAACTTAAGTGAGGTACAGGGATACCACAGGCTAAAAAAGAAACAGATTTGACTGTTCAGTTCCCTCCAGAAACAGTACTCCCTGGCAAACATCAGCAGAGCAGTTCCACTCCATTTCCAAATGCCAAAAGAACATCTAAAATATAAGCAGTTCTTCCAAAGGAGGCAGTAAATTAATAATAGTTACGGTTTTTCTTTCACTAAATGAGAGATGCTCATCACATTCAAGTAACTTGTTAGCATGTTGATAACTGGTAATACACAGAAGCTGAACTTAATACTGACAGTTAAATGCAGTCCAAAACAAGAGAACCAGACTTGCAAAAATGTTTTTGTGTGTAAAGTAGTCCAAACATATTTGAAAACATTTTGGAGAAAAATACTGTTTTTCTGTACACAGTAAAAGAATAAACACATACATTAAGCTCAAACTTCTCATCTATGTATTATGCTCACTATACTAATACAGAGAGCTCTGCTATTTAAATTAAAAGTGTTCCATAAATGTTTTGTGGAAAACGTACTAAACCAAAAAGATTCCTCCAGAGATGCTTACTCACACTTGTCATACTTATTCTAGGGATGATTTCAATGTTTCAAGAACATGTGTGGAAGAATAAATTCATACAGAGAAAAATATATAGATGTGGCATTCTAACAGCAATTACATGCTCTTAAAGGCATAGTGAGAAAAGGAAAATGTTCAAGACTTGGTGTTATTACAGTAATTTAGGTACTATGAAGGTGACCGCCACAGCATGTAGCTTTTACATCTGCACACACTGAACTGAAAGAAGCTCAATGAAGTATTCTTTGCCTGGATTCTGATTTGGGCATGGAACAAGATTCTGTATTTCTACTTAATGCCAGAATTTGCAATAATTCAAAATACACACTTTCATGTTAAAAGGCTGTGCAGAACAATTTTCTTTGTACTAGTAACTTGAAGAAGCAGCACCAAGACAAAAGTCAGAACTTCAGAGACTAACTGGATGTACAGAGAAAGCACAGCTGGAATTAACTCCAACAGACACCCGCCAGTGTTAAGTAAAAAGTTTCACTCTCATTGAAAATGTCCAAAATTGATTATTTTAAATATAAAGTATATATACATAGTATAACTCAGTCCAGAATTCTAGTGTTTTTATTAAAAGGTCACCTTATTATTTTACTTCCAAAACAATGTTTAGGAAAGGTAGAATTACACAAAGCACTTCCTTATGCATACACTAAACTTTTAAATCCCCAAAATCAAAGCAACACTTTCAGTTTTAGCTCCTGTACTGACAGAACTAGGGATGACCAGTAATATTTACTGAATTGTTCAGCTTCATATTTAGCTTCATAAAAAAACCAAGCCAGATTTACAGTCATACAAGTAAGCCATTGTCTCAATGTACTCAGCGAGGCATGGAAAGTAAAAGACTACTAATATACTTACAGGTTGAAAGATCTTTAGTTTTTTCTTTCCACTTGGATTTGCAGCTTTTTCAATCCTACCCTTGATTCCTTGGTCCTCAACAGATTTTTGCTCAATTGTTCCTATGCTTGTGAATTCTGTGCCATCCACATTTACTTGCCCAGCGTTAGCTTCCTGCTGGTCCATTTCTGAAATGGGCTCATCTTGTCCCTGTAGAATGGTGCAGTTTGGACAGATATAGTCCTCTCCATTCCTTTCCAACAATCGCCCTCGAGCCTCAGAAATACCCACACAGTCACCATGAAACCATTCCTCACACCTATCACAACAAATCATAAACCTGGAAATAAAACAAACAAGGAAAAGTAAAACATTACAAAAAGACAATTAAAGCTCAACAGGTATTTCAAGCAATAGATCTTAAGTAGCTCATACAGTACCAGCATACTGCTCTGCCTCACTTCCGTATTCATTTATCCCCTCTTTAAAATACTTGCATAAACTGCCCCCAAGCTTCAAACCCAAGAGCTCGTTTACTTACACTCAATAAGTGAGCATTTGGTTTCATTTTTCATCACAGAAAAATTCCAACTACTTGCTCTGTGTTCTTACATGAAACCTTTGCCTACCTGTTGTTGTGAGGCTGACGACAAATACAATACAGTGCATTTGGGTCATAAATCTCAGATTCAGGTTTGCTTTTGGGCAGTTCCTCGGGTTCTTCACCTGTGTTCCCTTTTGCAGCAACAGCAGGCTTTGCTTCCTTCTGAAGCTCAAGACCTTCAGTGCCTTCTTCAGACACAACCACCTGACTTGCAATCTCAGTGCTGTCTACAGTCTCAGGCTCTTCTTTGACAGGCAACTCAGGCTCAACTTCTTTTTCAGGCTGGACATCACTAGTTTCTGTAGGATTCTGTTCTGCATTTCTTTTCCCAAAGCGCTTCTGTATATCCTTTATTGTCAGCTGCACGGGTTTCTGTTCAACACGTTTCTTTCTTAGTCGATTCTGCAGTTCCTTTAGTGTTAGCCCATCGCTATCACTATCAGAAGTATCAACTTCCTCTTCTTCCTCCTCCTCCTCCTCCTCTTCTTCTTCTTTTGTACGTCTCGTTTTGGTGTCTTTCTGATCCTTATTGCTCCTGAGGCCAATCCTCCGAGTTAAAGGTTTTGCATCTGGAGCGCTCTCAACACTGTCTTCTGAAGCAGTTTCAGCATCTGTAGCTGGACAGGAAGTTGCTTCACTTGAATCCTCCAGAGTAGTAGGAATACTTCTCCTTCCTCTGCGTCGTACTGTGGTAAGAAATTCTTCCACTCTTTCTGTTCTCTTTGGTTGCCGTCCACTTCTCCTGAGGTTTAAGCCTTGCTGCTGCTGGGGCTGTTGCTCACTGGAGTCCATATCTGTATCTCCTACACCTTCTCGCTTAGCAATTGTGGTCCTTCGAAACCCCCAGGTTTTCCTGAACTCTTTACTTGTAGGCTTGATAGATTTTTGTTCTTCCTCATTGCTTTGCTCACCTTTCTCATCCACAACTGATGCTAAACACAAATGAACAGGTATTAAACCGGTGGTGAAGAAAGATGTTATTTCATAAGGAGTTTTTTTTCAAAATTGTACGTTTTCTTTGTGATGATGTATCTTTTTACCTCATTCTATGTCCCTCAAAGTAAATAAAATGCTTTACAGTCAGTGTAATATAACGGGAGCAATTAAGCACCTCACTGAATACTGTGCCAACATAACCCAGCAGTTACAAACACTACTGTTACTTAAAAATATATGTATATTCATATATATACACACACACACACACTAGACAAATAAGCACATTTTCTGCTCAATCTAAAAGGAATAAATCTTACCAGGAGAACTATTTTCCATGTTGTCAGTATTAGATTCGGATTCTAATGACACTGGCTGTGAACTTACAGCTTGCTCCATAGTATGGTCACCACTGTCCTCAGCCTGAAACGCTGAAGAAAAACGTAAGGTTCAAAACTCAGATTCAAAAATACTCATAGCTCAAGTAATTGTTACATATTTTGATGTAATTTACATACTATTATTGTAACAGATAGTTAGCTAGAATTTCAAGCCACTAGTGAATAGCAACAAAAAGTTGACTGAATCCCTTCAAAGTACTTAGTTGAATATATGGGCCTGGACACTATATTGACATGTTTTATTAAACAGCCTTAGGACTTCTGATCTCTCTGATATTTTCTAATACTTCTCAATGGTATGAACCTATTCCCTGGAGTTTGAGGAAAAAACTCCAGCAGTTCCACTCCTTATGTGGATACAGAAACCACACATGCAGTAGTGTGAAAGCGCAAAGAACAGAACAAGGAGTCATCCACAGACAATACAGGCCGAGTTACTGCTTTAAAGGTGAGGATGGTATCTGATACCAGTAATATTTTCTGCTGATTAGTTACAGGAGGTAAGAAACAAGGTAGAAACACCCACCAGTTTAAACAAACTGCTGCTTAGGGAACATAGGGTCAGCCAAAGAATAAATGAGGGTTTGGATCTTAAAATGTAAAACCAGAGAAATCTTCCAGTCTTCCTTGGTAAAATAAACTAAATCTGTATCCTGGCTAACAGTTTAGCTGCTATTTTTCAGTTGTTTCAGAAACACTGGTGGGTATTCAGGATTAGGCAACAGGCTTTCCCTTCATTATTCCTCTAGCAAGGTTTATTGGATAGAAATTATATAGATGAGAACAACATAGAAATAGTCTCAAACATCCCCTGGAAAATAAAAATAAAAACCTGTGTAGAATGAAATCTGAGAAAGGCTCTCCTTGCCATGGTTATTTACAGAAAGGTTTTCAGCCTGTATGATCTACAGGAATGACCAATGAGCCATATGGGGAAAAGAAAGTATCTGTGCTGACAAGCAGGAATCCTTTTTTCGCTAAAGTCTTTCCAGTGTACCGGGAGACTCTTTTATTTGACAGAAGCAAATAAACAGGAAGAAATAAAAGATGTGAGACAGCATTCTGAGTAATTCAGGAATAACGAAGTTTGTGTTACATCACGGTGCACTGCTTTAAATGAGTTGCATGCCATACAAATGCTCTCCTCAATGAGTGCAGGAACTATATTTTGCAGCCACTGCAATTACATTGCTCATGTGAAACTATACTATGCAGTAGTAAGTATACCCTGAACTGGGTAAACAGAAACAGCACTCTGAAAACAACAAGAAACATCCCCCAGCTCTCCCCCAAAAGTGTTTTTGGAGTAGTTACATGAGTATTCCCGGCTCAAGAACTGCACAGGATAGCCAAAAGGCAACATTAACAGCTGCACATATTACACCTAAAGGTTTTCAGACATTCTTTAGTAAGCTTTTGCCAGTCTTGCTGTGTGCACTGGTGATACATGCCTCTTTATTGCACACACTGCAACTGTGGCTTTATTGTTCTGCCTTATCCAACATGATCTCTCTATAGTGCAATTCCACTACTTTCTAGCACTATATTTAACAATGCTACAATAGAAACATTACTTGTCAGTGCTACAGAAACATCAACATTCACGCAGATAGGTTAAAAAAAAAGGCAAATAGTTAAGTTGTAACTTAAGTAATTTCAGTGAGATGCTATAAATGCTGCTGTAAAAGCAGCAGACTCCAGAACATCCATTTAATAGTAACTTATTATTACTTTTAGCATAACATCCAGAATAAAAAATTAATTTCAAGCCTCTAGGACACAGGTCAAAAGCTGAAAGTGCTTTAATCCAGCAGGAAATTTCATTAAGTTCCCCTGTAAAACACATCACTAAGTATAGTTTTTTTTATAAACACTACTAAAGTTATATTCATATCAAAAAAAGGCTGTAACAGAAGAGAATAAGCCAAAGCAGTTCAAGATTACATCTTTGTTTACCTTGAAAGATGAAGAAACGTTATAAGCTACAAGAAGAGGTAATCCAAATCCTGAGATTTAAATTCCAGATAAAAAGTAAAGAACTAAAAAGTCTCTTCAATGTCCTCTATATGCTTTACCTGACACAGCATTAGAGGTTTGAATGGTTTCTCCCTGCGAAGCTGAACGACAAGGAAAGCCAGAAGAGGGCAGCAAAGGATCAGAGTCATTCAGCATTATCCTTCCAGCACATGCTGAATTCCCTGATTCCGAGGCGCCAGACGGAGTCTCTGAGCTGTCAGCAGGACCAAATCCTAGAAACTCTCCTTTTCCTGCTGCTTCCTGAGGGGAAAAAAAAAAGGAAACACAATCAGGCACTGATGTATTTATGAACTGATCTTGCTATTTTCCATAAATTTGGAATTGTTTTGTCTCTATCACTCATTTTATCACCTTGAGAGTTTTCTACCTTCCAAAAGACACAGAAACTGGAACAAAAAGTCCAAGTAAGCCAATACCACCTCCACCAGCTGAACAGCTGAAATAAATACCAAACATGACTGTACTCTCACCAATTCGATTAGATTCCATTAGGCTTCCAGAACAGCAACATACCATAATCAAACAAGTCTACCCATTTACAGAGTTTAAAAGTATTCCAAGAGTGAAATTTAGTAGTGTGCAATGAAACTGCAGAAATGCTTTTAAACTCCACCAGCATGCTGAAGGTTACAGTAGGGAAGATTTACCAGTTTGTACTAAAGACATCTGCTGAAGACACCTGCAGCTTTGAGGATTTAAATCCAAGTGACTACTTGGTGATTTCGTGATAAAAGTACCAAAAATTTATAGTTGAGCTTCAGAATTAAGAAGAATATTCCTTATTAGTGCCCTTTTCACTAGTAAGGTTTGCAATATAGAACATTTCAAAAGCTTTATTTCAAGGACAGCAGATTCTATTAGTAACAATAAAGCTTCCCAAAAAGCAACCCTTGGGAGCCATCTCAAAATAACAAAATTCCTTTAAAGCACCTGAACAAGAGAAAATGGATAGTCTAGTGGTCCCAATTGATATGCAGAATGGCAATGGAACACCAACACTGACTGCTCCCAAGCAGGTGAGCTTGAATAATGAGCAGGATTTAAACCAAGGTACTCTACCAAACTACAAGAACACTGGAAAAGAATCTGGAGGGAAAAGGAGGCCCGGATGGACAGGATAGAAAATGTCACTTTTGAACTGGCCTATAAAATACTAGTGAGGACAAAACAACACTGGACAGAGTCTGCATGTTGTATTCTGCCATTAAAAGACGCAGAACTGCCACAGGAAATGATTAAAACATTAGTAACTTTCAAAGGAGTAAAAACTAGGAGAGATTAAGAACAGGTTAGGTAATCCTTCACAGACATGCCAATACACAGTCTTTCCTTTTCAAAGGTCATTTTTCCCCCTTCTCCAAATCTTCCAAGCCCTCAGCTCTTAAAGCACCTCTGCTGTTTAGGAATACTTTTTACTTCCTAAGCAATGATTGTTTCTAGGTGTTCCCCAATGCCATGTCACCATCCCAGAAATAAGGGGAAAAGACAAATCCCTCCAAAATCTGATTTTCATCAGTGGATAACTTAATTATTTCATGAACAGTAATGAACAGTAAATCTCAGAATTTGCATGACTGTGGCAAAGAGGAATTAAGAAAAACATCATGGGTTTGTAGCTAGATCCACATCAGGACTTCCTTCCCCTGGACCTTCTCTATAGGGGATTATGTACACTATCAACATTCTTCCCCTCAGCCACTTGTTCCCACTCCAGAGAGAGAAGGAAACAATTACATAACAAAAAGAAGACAACAGCATAAACTACTTTTAAAGACCCTGGTGCTATATTTCATGGCATTGAATACCTGCTCTAATAAATACTTTGCTTCATTGTCTGGGTCAGTGATTATATCCAGGGAGTCAGTCACTGATGGCTGAAGACAGTCTGAGTTTAAAGCGCCTTCTTCCACGCTGCTGTTCTGCAATAACCTCTCAATCTCCCTGTTCAGAATCTCCAATTGATCACACATCATGCAATTTTTTTAAGTGATAGGCCTATAGGAAGAGGGAAAGTCAGCTAAACACTTCTTATTCAGCTCTAATATTAAGCTGTGAAAAAAAAAAAAAAGCTAAAACAGGCAAAAAAAAGTGCATCCTATGAGTAACATATCCAGTAACATTTGAAAGGAATAACTGTCCAAAGGATTGCCTTCACAGTGCGATTATGTATTGGTGTTCAATGAGCTCTTTACAATTACATTTGAGCCGCAGAGCTGATACCACTAAAGAACTCCCAATGTGGAATTGGGATACTCGTCTCTTCTCAGGAGACATTCTGGCTCATTGAACACACTACTCATACCCCACCCAGTGGCAAAGCTGCACAGTGCAGTGTACAGGTCTGATTTAACATGAAATGGCACTTTTAAGCACAAGTAATAACTGAAACCCAAGAGATTCCATGCAAAAAACACGCTGGTTTGCATCAGTAGATGGTATCTCATTATTATTACCTATAGAAAAAATTTTAACAGAACTGCAATTTGAAAATAATTGAATTTGAGAGGTATAAAAATTCAGTACACTTAAAAGGCTACAGCTACAGTTCCTTACATTTGCTGTAACACTCTTGGGTGTTCATTATTATCATTCAGTACCTCCATTTTTTCCTCCCCCATTTGGTACAAATTATTTTTCTTCATTAAAAACAAAGGAAGATTCAAGCTTATTTTACATAAGCCCACTTTTAACAAAACTACATTTTGATACACTTAAATGACTAAAAGAAGCTGAAAATTCAAATATTATCAACACGTGAAAGCAAAAAGCCTTAACTCAATTATAATTTGCACTTCAAATGTTCCAACTGCCTACAGAAATATTTACTGCAACATAAGGTAACTTTGGAAATCTTCAAATATCTGCTTCTCTTCCAAACTCAGTATGATTTTTTTGTTAACTTTGTTCTCAAGTTCACTATTCAAATGCAGTTGGGATTCTGACAGAAACCTAAGTTGAAGCATCAAATTGGTTATCTTGTTTTAAAGGAGCTGAAGATCCTTTGTGATGAAATTAATCTTATACCTCCTAACACAGTAATGACATTTCTGAAACTGCAAGTTCAGAAACTGGAAACCATTGTAGTTCCCCTAATGGTCAAATACCATCAGCATCACCCTGCTTTTGTGCCACATCTCCTTTAGAAAGGATATTATATATCGCCTAAAAATGATGCAAAAATCTCTGTAAATGACATGACAGAAAGGCAAAATAATATTAAATATATTATACTGTTGCTTATTAAAAACCCCAGGGTTTGCTTTAACAACCTCTGTGATAAGCAATTGCCACAGTGAAAACGCATAAGCTCTTAAGAGCAGCTATTAAGAAGTCAGAAACATAAATCAAGAGTTTCTTACATGAAAAATCCCTTCTTCCCTTAGAGATAAAGCAAGCTTTGCCAATACAAAGCCTGGCTTGATGTAAACGGTTACAGAAGATAGGCAGCAGGTCCCCATTAAACAGAAGATTCAAAGTACTTATTAAATCCATGTTTATGAACTACAAAGAACAAAATACAGCCCTGACACTACTTGGGCTGCTACTTGAGCTTCTGCGCTCAGTTACATGGGCTACGCCACATCCACCACACACAACTCTGACACAGTCATCAGGCTCCTTAGCAAACACTCAGCTTATAAATTCAGCAGAAAATGAACCAACCAAAGAGTGAGTGAAAGGATAAAAATAATGATCATTAGAACTAGCATAAAGGCATTCAAGAACAGGGATGGAGAACACGATCACCTCAAGCAGGCTGAGCTGGTGTAGCACCATACTGCCATTTCACTCAACATGTGCACACCATCATCTACACGGCATGTGCCCATCAGATCTCAGCCAACAGGATTTCAACTGCCCCCCTCAGTCAAGGTTCTGTTTCAAGCTCACAAACTGCAATAACAGGAGCATTCCAGTGAAACAGAACAGTCAATTAGAAGTGGAGCATAAAGCTGCTGCACAGTATCTTCAGATAGAATATTCAGACAAGAGAACATTTGGGTTTCCCTCCCGCCCCACTGTTTTGCAGATAAAATGTTCCAGTTTTCTCAGAACAAGTTCAGCATTTGAATTCATTCTGGACCTGAACTACAGAAGCAGCTGAAGAACCAAAGTATCCTACTTGGGAAAAAACTATCACAAACTTTTAATTCCAACATGGTCAACTATTCTCAAGCAATGACAAACCCAAAACCCCAAGGCTGCCCATTCCCTAAGATGACAGGGTCCATTATTCACATCAAGTATACCTGTAAACCTGTGTGGTGTTAAGTAAATACGCCTTGAAGAAATTCCAGAGGAGGTATCAGCAGCCAATTTAACATGAGACAGAAAAGATTTTCCCAAATTCCAAATCCTGCTACTGTAATGCCACTTGTTCACAATCACACATTAAAAATCCATCCTTTGTTAAACATCAACAACAAAAAGCTTGTAATCTCACTCTGTTTTTCTTTATCTCTCTCACATTCAGAAAAAAAAAAAATAAAAAAATCAAGAAAACCATACTGCTATCTACTGCCATCTCTGTAAACCAATAGCTCATACAAATGTCAAGTAAAAGAACGATTATCCATGCCAGTAACACAAGGCTAAGAAGTGTTAACTGCAGGACATGCAGCTCAGAGACACCTGAATCTGCTGATGCTGATTTCATTAAGCCCTTTTTAAGATGCCTTAATATAACATCTTAAGCTGATGATGAGAAAAGCTTCTAAAGAACATCAACATCTCCCACTCTTTTTTGTGTTTATACTTTTAGACAAAGGCCAATTCAACAAGTTACCAACAAATATACATTCAGGCAGCGTCTCCACTGTTATTTTTTCCTCTCATTTCCCTTATCAGGTAATAAGACATTCAGTGGCTCCACTGACTGCAGAAAGATTTAGTCTTTTCTAGAACTTACTATTTTAACTGCATTAAGAATTCCTGCCTCAGTTAACTGGGAAGACTTCATTCTAAAAAAGGATCTTGAAAGACAATTTAGTAATAAAACCTTTAACATGAACTAAACAAAAGAAACAAACCCAAAAGAAATAATTTCACCTTTTATGAAGGCTTAGATAAAAATAGTCTGTCAGAATTGAGGGCAAATTTCTCAGTTTCTGCTTAACCAGCAGTTATATTTAGCTTTCCGAGGATCCTATATGAAAGACTAGTGATCTTTATCCTGTCATGAATGTTAATTCTCATTGTCAACAGCCACATGATGAAATGTGCTGTACCTCATTCCATGTTCTTGGATGTCAGTACTCTTCAATACTCAAGTCAACTTGCTGCAATCTGCATGAGTGCTCGTATCTCATTATTCAGAGGTTACACAAGCACCTTGCAGGAATACTTTAGTCCAAGTATTCATTTCTGAATTAAACCTATATAATATAATTAAACCTATTAGTTCTCTTATTCCCTACTCATCCTAAGAACTCTACAGAAGAATGTCTTATTGAAGCACAAGTTAATGTTTTAGGTACATTTTGGAAATTCAATGGCCACTGCCCAACAACAGGACAGAAATCAAGATCATTACAGCCAGAGTTCTGCAAACTAGGGTTATAATGAGAGAACCAAACACAGTTTGCACTTGAAAAGAAATTTGAAGTGTTAAGAGTCTTACACCTTCTATCTTTCAAAAGCAGGTCTCATTAATCAGTTAATAGTTTCATCTCCACATCCTGACACAGCCAATGTCAGTATTGAATATACTTGCTTCAATTTGAATTACTTGTAACGGGCCTCTCGGTATATTTTCCCGTGAGTTTCTTCAGAATTAAAAGGCTTGACATACAAGGTATTTGGCCACAGCCAAATTATCCAGGACAGGTTACTTATATATCAAAGAAACTGCAGGATGTTATAAATAGGACAGAAAGCATCCTTTCCAGAATGCGGTAACAGTGATTCCAATCACAACTGACACTGTTTGCACATTTCCTATAAAAAAAATTACTTAGAACTCATACAAGGACATAATTCCTAATACAAATAAAAGAAATGTTGGTATGGCTTAGCTGATGCCGTTCCCACTCAGAAGACTGATCCCATTGAAAATTACTTTGCATCCCTATTTATCAAAGATGACATCTGGGAAACCTGCATTTTCTGCAGAGCAGCAGCAAAACTAATCCCTTGCCTCAGCAAGCACTATGAAAGCAACCCAAAGGAAGCTAGTAAGGCAAAACCTACTTTGTACATAAATGAGCAGTTCCATTCAGACATGGACAAAAGATGCAACCCACTGGCCCCCAAGGACAGCAGGAAGTAGGTTCTGCACTAGCACTGGAGAAGCCCTGCACAGCTGGGGATGCAGCGCAGCTCCTCCATCTGTTCATCCGTGAAAGATACAAGAGCAATAGACTTACATAAGAAGCGAGAGAGAAATCAGATGACCAAGCATAACTAGCATACAATCTTTATATATATATATCATTTACTGATTTAAGTATCTTCCTTCTGAAAGAAGGAAATTACCCTGCAGAAAGTTGTGAAATGGGAATGCTGTGACAAAAGACAAGAGTGAGAGAGGCCACAGTTGTATGGCTCAATATAGATAAGGGGAGATGCAAAAAAATCATTGTGATCCTGAACTCCTCCCCTGCACCCCAAATAATTTAATCTCTCGCTACTTGAATGCTGTAGGCAAGCCACAGTTCAAAGTCAGGAGTCCAAGCAGCCCGTTTACCAAATGCAAAGGTTTTATATCAGAAGCTGCTTACATTTGAAAGATCATGTTAAGAACAGAATCTGCATAAAATCAAAGTATTTCAATGCTTACAGTTAGACCTACAAGAGAAAAACGCTACAAGAACTGTACTACTGGTAACTGCTCTGCTGACGACCATTAAATACACTACATCAGTTCCAAGATTATAAACAAACCCACCACCTCATATACCCACAACACTAACAACTTACAAGTGGCAGTTAATTCCTTCCTATTCAGAGCCAGTACATGATTCCCATTAAAACACTTCACATATTAAAAAGCCTTGAAATTTGCATGAAGTAGATTCAGCAATACATAATTCAGTAATGCCACCATATTCCTCAGAAATGAGCCATCCCAGTTTAAGGAATATGCACTCTTCTTAAATACTGCATAAAGCAGTAATAATTTCAGGCAAATATTAACAGTGCTACAGAGCCAAATAAGGACAAAGCATCACCAGGATCTAGTTTTAAAGTAGCTTTTAGTATCAGAATAGCATTTCACCCCCAGATGCACATGATATTAATTTGTCAGGGATATCACCACTGACATCTACAGTAGAGTCTCACATTCCATCCTTCCACTCAGACCTGCTGCTTCCCTCACCTTCCCACGTCTCTTTATGAAAACAGGTTCTAGCACTTGTAAAGCCTCATTTTTGTGTTCAGTGATACCCCATCTAAGCTC
The DNA here is from genome assembly GCA_032466535.1 of Forpus xanthops. Classification (NCBI taxonomy): domain Eukaryota; kingdom Metazoa; phylum Chordata; class Aves; order Psittaciformes; family Psittacidae; genus Forpus; species Forpus xanthops. Next base: position 46,227 of record JASSUY010048126.1, read on the forward strand.
CTACCAAAAGTAATGGAAAAATACTGACTCAAGTGGCATGGGAGATAGGCTCCCTCTGGATAGATATAGCTGCACCAGACAACAGAGAATCTGCATCCTCTGAAGATGCTAAAAGTCTGATGCTACCCATATTGCAGGAGTCTCCAACGCAAGGGAAAAGCTCTCCAGGGATGCTTTAGCACACAAATGCGATCAGATCTCCCACAGAATTGCTGGGGGCATTAACTCAGAGGCTTCTGCATCTCTGTTGAGGCTCCCCATTCCTCAAACTCCCTGGAATTTTATCAACAAATCTTTGAAGGTACCGTAAGACTTTGTGGTGTTGTGGTTTCACAAGGAACTCAGTAATGCCTGTCACTACCACCCTTCTACCAACAGACACTCCTGGAAACTCGGATTGATCATTTCAATGTTTTGTGATTTTCACGCTTTCTGACTTTAAATGCAACTGCTTTTTTATTTGGTGCTGAAAACTTACTCCAAATATAAATGGTGCAAAACACTCATCCTGTCTTGGTACAGAAGAACCTATTAAATGCACATTTACATGATACCAAGTACCACAAATATACAGTGCTGATGCCAATCAGTTACTCAGATATCAAATGCAAACATCAATTACTCTTTTTATTTCAAGATATGCAGAAACAAGTGTCCAATTTTCTTCCAGATTTCTTTCTAACGCAAAATGAGACCAAATACATTTATGGATTTCACAAGACCACTTTTTTCCACCTGAGAATGGTGCTGATAGTCTAAATCAACAATAAACTTCACAGCAAATGAACCTGACAGCTTACTTCTTAGAATCATTAAGCAAAGGATTAATTTTAAGAAGCTAAGGGGCTTCCCTTAAAAGCAACAAATACAACCACTTGGTCTCTGTACTTTTAATAATAAAGATATTAATCCTTAAAAATTAAAATGCATTTAGTAACCCATTACTATAAACACTCTCTACTATATGCCTGACATGAATATATACACCATCCTTCTCCATGGTTTCTGTCAGGCTACTCACTTACCTTATGTAAGCCACATAAGAAGGCCACTGCCACACATGGTGGAAAACTGCACGCACAGGTCAGCAACCCTGCACATTTGCAGTGAATGAGGGACCTCCTGAAGTGTGGAACTTAATGTGTGTGATAGAGCCACATTACCCTTCACACACAGACAACAAGTGCACAGGAGCAGCTACAAAAGACAACAAACACCTCCACAGAACTTAACTCCAAGCAAAAATGCATGAAGTAGCTCTCTGATTTAAACAGAATATGCGCATCCTGGAGTTTATTTTTGTGACTTTCAGGCTAGAAAAGTATCTTCTCAACCAAAAAAAAAATGTTCTTATTTCAGACTGCATCACAGAGGATTAGAAGAGTCAGAAGAAAAAAATGAAGGAAAGAAGGGATGACCACTCAGCAGACAGTGCACAGAATGAGGACAGCACCAAGTATTACATGTGTATTTTATTCTGGATAAGGAGCAAAAAGTGCTTCTTTGAACCACAGTGAAGTTCCCACAACTAAATAGTGATTTCTCATAGGAACATCTGAGGCACTTTAAAAGCAGGCCTACTAGAAATCTGGCAAACATGACACTTATTTAATGATAGGCAGGACTATAATCATACCTACACTACAGAAGTTCACTGTCATGACTGCTCAAGGTGAAGGGATACAATGACTAATCAACAGAGCTGTGCTGGTGTAAGTGCCTTGTATCAGTGTTGATTACACCTGCAAACCTGTACTTTCACCTCAGTCTTCCTGTTTGCCAGGTGTGCACCATCCTGGTGCAATGGTGGTTTATCAGTGCAGCTGCACTTATAAGAAGAAAGTTCCAGCAATGCACTAGTACAGGCCCTTCCAAGGAGAGCAGCAGTTTACCTCAGGAGGAAGCAAGACTTTGAAAGTTCATTCAAATTCCTCGAATGAAAAAAATTACATTAGCAAACAGACTGCAAAATATTTGCATACATATTAGAGCTTTTGCCAGCACAACTCTGTGAGTAGCTGGGGAAAGAATTGTAACTGACAACTGTACTAACATAGCTTTAGTAAAGGCACTCAGACTACGCACATCCTCCAGCCCAAAGGCCTGTAACTGTGTTGGACGAACAAAATTCACATCCAATCTAGTGTTTTCTGCATTTGAGGAAATATTAACTAATTCTAAGAGGAAAGAAAAGTATTATACACATACCACTGGTATTTTCTAGTACAGAGCTTCATGGGTGCTTAAAAAAACTACACACATACACTCTATTGGCTTACTAACAGATTGACAGCTGGCTGTTTTATTACTCCTATAATACCTTCTGAAGCCTTTATTCACATTCTTCCAAGTAAGCTAATCCCATACCTGCCCTAACAATGAAATTTCACCCAAAGACAGCAAAATAAAAATTATTTACTTTTGGTCAGGTTTACTTCTGCTCTTGGAGTCTGAATAGTACAAGTAAAAATGAGGCAGCAAATAGACTTTACTCATTAGGAAAAGTTGTGAGCAGAATCACAAGCAGTGCAGACAGCTCTGAATTTTTCTTTCCCCCTTTATATAGATAAATAAGAAAGAAGGTAGCTTTTTGTGGTCACAATCTTAGATTAAAAGAAACAAACATAAGCATCTCTGTGTAATAAACCTTCTAAAGGCCCCAGCACAAGCTGGTTTTACAAGCCATGGTTCTAAGTTTAGGCAACAGAAATGTCAATTACAAACTTTGACTGTTACTGGATAAACACAATACACAATATCTTTACCATTCCTTTACCGTCGCCTTGACTGAAAATATTTTGCACATACATACTACTTATTCGCCTAATGTTCACGGTCTGCTACCAAACCTAAATTCTTCAGCAGCACTGAAAAAACATTTTCAGCAACTGCACAGGAAAAAAAAATGCAGTTTGGAAAGGTGATTCACACAATCTGGCATTCATCCACTTAAGTACCAAAGAAATGAGCTCTTCATCATGACTGCTAGGAACACTGCTGTTAACTGAACAGCAACAGTTCAGCAGCTGTTAACTGGTAACGGAATATTCAGAACACTGAGGCTAAATCAGAGAACCTCACAGTTTAACTCTTACTCTTGCTCTTAAGCTCACAGCTTGATCATATTTAAACATGCAAGATGACAATCCTACAACTGTCAGATTTCAGCTTGAATACTTACACTGTACTTAAAAATCCCACTTTTCAAACAGTTTTACACCAACCAGTAAAGCTGTACAAGCTTTTTATCAGGCTGGCATTATAACTGTATATAAACTAGATACACAGCCTAAACTGGTGCATACAAAAAGCATTTGTTTCTAACTAAACAACCTGTATCCTCTGGCATGTCTAATTCTTGCTGTCAGTCAAAACTGTGTATACAGAAATGGACTCAAAACAACTGCAGGATTATGATTTGACTCCATCAGCACAGTTGTTGAAGGAAAACAAAAATCTTGCGGTTTTATACTTCTTCCCTTATTTTAGCTTACTTTTTACAAATGAAATACCACCAGCTACCATTTTCATTCTTATTCCAACAAAAAGTCTTCATTAAATGAAGTAAAATTAATTATCTACAAAATTTAGTGAAGCACAGTAACTACATCACACCCTCATGCTATTAACAATGCAGTGAACAGTTCAGTTCCCAATTTTCGTTGTCGTTTACTGTGAGAACACACATAACGCACATTTAGTCTTTGCTTCTTACGCCCTACTGGGAATCTAACATTTTTCTTAACATCAAAGTCTATGAATGCTCGAGACTTCTACCACCATTAGTAGCTGTGAAATTTTCACTGACTTCAGAAGCTAATTGGATAAAAACTTAGTAGTACAACCCTTGTAACTCACAGTTGTTAAAGATTCTCCTAGTGAGGAGAGAGGCCTGACAGCACACAACCAGCTCTTGAATAGACTAGCTAAACCTTACGTGTATTAAAATCCTGTCCTTAAGTCTCCTACCATTATCCTATTTGCAGCACTATGACGCTAGGCAGAGAAAGTGCACCAGGGAATAATACTAGTTTAGATAGACATTACCACAATCACCTAATCTTACTCTTACCTAGTACAGGCCCTTCTCCCACCTTTATCAGTTAAACTTGATAAGTCTCAGCCTAACCCCTACAATCCTTGCCCTTCCTCTCCCCACTTAATATTTCTAGCTGAAGTTTCAGGCTGTAGAGAATTAAAATCCCATAATTTTAAGTTCTAACTCTAAAGATTATTACTATTTTAAGTGGAAACAAATAGCATAATTTATTACCAGAAAATCTTAGTGGTGAAGCAGGATTAAGTAGAATGAACACTGCCTTTTGATAAGTCCCCTACACACTGAAAAACTCCTATTTACTATTACGGCCTCAGACAATTCTATTAGCATTGCTTTCAGGAGTTTCAGGGTGAGCTGGGTTTTTTTTAAACTCTAAAGACACATAATGTGTGAATTACATGTATTATTTTATATTTGAACAGTTTTAAGATCTATATTTTGTCATGTACATGCACGTGCAAACTTCATTTGCATACCAACAGAAATCAACTAAAAAATATACCTTCAGAAAACCAACCACCACAGAAACTTTGAAAAAAAAAATTATTTAAATGCTGGTCTTGAAATCAACAATTACTTGATTTGTAAATCACTGGGGTCATGTGGTCTCCAAGTAGGCTGTAGGTTAACATGAACCTTTATTCTTCCACCAAAACGCATTAAACCACATTTTGGAGCAATGTTTCTGCAGCCATCAAGGGAAAAATAGATTTAAGGCCCAAGTGAAGAGCTATTTTGAGTGCATGTCTATATTTATTCCTATAGGAAGTTCCAAATGTCCAAGAACAGTAACAATCAGCTGGCATACATAAAAGTGGAGCACAATCCAAAATATCTACCACAATTAACACAGTATGTGCTACACTTGTACAGTAACTACACATTATCATTTATCATTGACCAGCAATTAAAGTGCTTGAACAACTTGTCTATTTTGTTTGTAGAAGTAGCAAGGACATAGTTTAAGCTAAGCCAATTCAAATTGCCACTTACAAGAAAACTGGGTAAAACAGAAAGACAAAAAAAGCAAATTCTCATCAAATAAAGGAAAATATAGCTGAGTAGCAGCTGCCAAAGAATTTACTTAAACAAGGCTGTGCTGATTCAGTATTCAAAAAGAGCTATTTCTGCAAGAAATCTTAAATAGATCGAGGGGGAATAACCAGGGAAATCAGGAATACTATATACATCCTTCGAATTAAATGCAAGAAATCAGCATTTTTTTTTTTTTGTCTCCCTGAAGTTCCTAGAAGGAAAACATGAAAGCACATGCAAAAAAAAAAAACCTGCATGTTACACCGTTTTGCATTACAGAACATACAAACAGCAGGGAAAGCGTAACACACATGCGTTTCGTAACACGTTAAAAAGATCTAAGGTTCTTTCCAAGTTAAAAATGACAAGCTAAAACGATAAGACTTTCTTAACCCATCACTAAAATGTAGCTATCGCTTGGAGGTATACATTGAAAACAACTGTATGAAACAATATTTGGTCAGCATCAAAGAATGGCTTTTGCAAGCCAAATGAGCAGCTCCAAACTACTATCATCTCCAAGAGACAGTGGTTCAACGCGTTACCACAAGGAATAGGGAACAGTTATTGGTAGGGTATTTACTGAGTATTTAAAGCCAGTCAACAATCCCCTACTGCCGAAAAATCCAACCCCTCCTCTTTTCCCCCACGAGGGGTATGATAAAGTTCCATTTTCTTGTTTAACTCACCAATAAGGAGATCACCTCCACTGCCCAAAAAAATAACCATCACCTCGGGGAAAGTGAGTTCTAAGCCTACCCTCCGAAGGCTCCCAGCCCCAGCACAGAGTTCCGGGGCTCCCAACGGCGAAAAGCACCGCCCCAGTAGCGTGCGCTACCCCCGCCTCAACGACCCCGCAACCGGTACTAGGGCAACGGTGGAACTGAACGGGAAAGGCGGTTAAAGTCGGTCCTGACGTTACGGAGAAGCTCGCCGGCGTCAGCTTGGCTATGGCGTCGATCGCCTCAGAGCACACCCGTCCTCTCTCTCCTTTTTTCCCCCCCAACATGGAGGATCCCGCCTTCCAGCCCGCTCCGCCCGGGGGGGGCGTCCTCTCCTCTCCGGCCCAACCACGTTATGAGCTTACGGGGCGGCGGCTCTCAGCGTCCTCCGGGGCCCCCGCATTGAGTCGCCGACCTCCTCTGGAACCGGGCCAGGCCTCCGGCGTGCCCGTGCCCTGTAGCCGCACCGACAGTCCTCTGAAAACAGGCCGCGCCGCCCGCCGCTGGGGTCCCTGGGGCCGCCCTGACCCGCACCACCCGCCCGCCTCCATTTTATAGTCCGAGCCCAAAGACGTCCAGGCCGGAGAAGGCGGCCGCCCCTTTGCCGAGACCTCTCCGCTGCAGCGGCGGGCCCGGCTCCCCTTTCTCCTCCCGTCCCGGTGCGTTCTCCTGCTGCTTGCCAACCTCCTTCCCTCACTCACCGCGGGGAGGGGATGCGGGGATCTCGCTGCCGCCGCGGGTCTCAGCCGAGCCGAGCCGCCATTTCCTCCTCGCAGCCGCGCCAGAGCGCTGGGCGGGTGCGCTCCTCCCCCGCTACCATAGAGACGGATATGGCGACCAACGACTTGCCTAGAGCGCTTCGCTTTGCGCACGGCTCCCAGAGGACTTCCGTTGGAGGCGGGCCAGCGCGCCCCCTAGCGATTGGGCGGGTAGGACGCAGCCTCTGTTGCGTTTCCCGCCGGCCGCGCCCGGCCTCCTCACGCGCGAGGCGGGAAGCTCCGGTCACCTCAGGGCTTCCTCCGCAGACGAGTTCTGTGAGATCAACAACGTCTGCTCCCCATTCTCATACCTAAAACACGGGGTGATCTTACCTCACAGAACCTCGGGCTTTATTCGTGAGCAAAACTGCACATTAACAGCGCTAAACGCCGTTTTGTTCGCAGTGACCTTTTAGAGGAGAGGCACAGCTTCGTGACAGGATTCACATGGCAGAGGCGGCCCTCTCCTGCTTGCAACCAGCTGCTCAGTGCTGGCCACCGGTGCATACTCCATTGGGGTTTGCTTTATTCCTATTCTACTTGTTTTGAAGAATCAAACAGCGATTGCTGCAGTAATGCTCTCCTCTGGGTCTAGGTTATGGAGTGCTGAGGAAGTGAAGTTCAATGATCAGCTTATCTACCTTATGGAGGTTGGCTTCCTTTTAAAAGGGTCAGGCTACCTAAAAACCTCTCCAGGATCCAAGCTGCTATATGCATCTATAAATAGTTAATTCCATTTACATGTTTTGCTTCTATTGCCATCATTTGTGCTATTAACAACCTGCACCTTGCAATCACTATGGGGTGCTGATGTTTACAGGAGCACCTATGAAGCCTGACCTGGACACTCAGAGGAGACTTTTCAGGCCACTGAAGTGAGGAGTTTGGCTTTTTGACTGACCCTGATCCTGCAACATTTTTCTCAGGGGTTGGTAACATTGATTTCAAGTGGGCCCCAGGCAGCTACACTGTTTACTGAAATGGATTAAGGAATGAAAACATGAGGAAACACATGCACACTTTGCATTAATTCTGTAGAATTACGAGATTCCATCAAATCATTTCCATCTTTTAGAAGCCTACATTCTATACAAGTGACCTGCGGTGTTAAAAGCTCAGGATAATGCTGGAAAAGGTACTATTAGCACAGTCAGCCTCTTTCTCCATCTGTAAAACTGGGCAGTATAAATACATACTTTACACAGGAACACCAAGAGGTAATCCCCCCCAATGGATTGCTGTGCAAAAGTACGAGACATCATGATTAAAGACAAGCAGAGTCTGATTTTCTTTCTGCAGCTATAATAAATGAAAAGCACATGGAAGGGAAATACCTTGTGATTTTGTAGATCGAGCTGCACTGTGATTTATGCCCTGGGAAAAGCTAAAACATGTTGTTAATGGACAAATTTAGCATCTAGGGAGTGCTCAAACCCAGGAATTACACACCAAGGGAGAGGGAGCATGCAAAACATGTAATTGTGCACCAGCAGTGAAAAGGGGATGCCCGTAATCATAGAATCATAGAATAATTAGGGCTGGAAAAGACATGGAGATTGCCCAGTTCCAAACCCCCTGCCATGGGCAGGGACACCTCCCACTAAACCATATCCCCCAAGGCTCTGTCCAACCTGGCCTTGAACACCACCAGCTATGGAGCATTCACAGCTTCCCTGGGCAACCCATTCCAGTGCCTCACCAACCTTACAGTAAAGAATTTCTTCCTCAGATCCAATCTAAACTTCCCCTGTTTAAGTTTGAACCCATTACCCCTTGTCCTATCACTGTAGTCCCTAATAGCCCCTCCCCAGCATCTCTATAGCCCCCCTTCAGATACTGGAAGGCTGCTATGAAGTCTCCACACAGCCTTCTCTTCTCCAGGCTGAACAGCTCCAACTTTCTCAGCTTATCTTCATAGGGGAGATGCTCCAGTCCCCTGATCATCCTCTTGGTCCTCCTCTGGATCTGTTCCAACAGTTCCACATCCTTTTAATGTTGAGGACACCAGAACTGTGCACAGGCAGGATCACCTCCTTCGACCTGCTGGTTACGCTCCCTTTGTTGCGGCCCAGGATATGGCTGGTTTCTGGGCTGGGAGCACACACTGCTGGCTCATGTTCATTTTCTCATCAGAAAACACCCCCAGTAGGGATAGGGGATAGTGATAGGGGATCCAGCAGTGAAACAGGTATCACATTCCCCTTGCACTCATCTGGCAAGTGGTTTAAAGTGATTTTCAAGACCAAGTCAGAGAATCTACCTTTGCCAACTAAACACCTGCTAATGGCATCTCAGTTTTTCCCTTTCCCAATTTTTTTTTCCTATAAAAACCTCATTCCCCTTAATTTAGGAAGTTTACTCCTGGGTTACTGGTCTGAATCTGCACTGTCCTAGCAGCAAAGCAGAAGCAGCTTTTATTCTGGTTTAGGCCTTCTCATGTAATAGCCTCTAACCGATTTGAATTGAAAACACCGCTAGGAAATCCTAGCAGATATTGACAACTGTCAATCAGCATCTAAAGCAGTCCAAAAAGCACCTTGTCCACCTCTCTTTAAACACGGCAAAAGCTTATGCTGAGGTATCAATAAATCCCTCAGCACTAACTTTCCTTAAAAGAGATGGTCTCCTTAGATCTGGGATATCATTTCTGTTCTCATACCCACCTTTTCCTTCACCAAGACAGCAACCATCCCAAGTTTTTGAAGATGCAAACCCCTTTAACATAATACTTACTTACCTTCACCCCTTCTCTCAGTTCTTCCCCAGTGAATGTGCTAGTGAACAAATTTCAGTAGCCAGGTAAGAACTTGAGATAGAGTTAGCCCATGAAAAGAGTTGGAAGAGGGAAACAAATGAGCAAGTTCTCCTCCCTCCATTTCTGGCATTTTTAACATAGTTGATAATTTTAGGTCAGAAGAGACCAATTTCTGTTGGTTGTGCCTCAGCTTTACCTCCTTTTTTACGGAAAAAGGCCTCTGTCCCAGGAGTTCAGCACAGCACTCAAAACAGATGCATCAGTTGTCAAAGTAGCATATCTTCTGGGTCCTTGATTCTCCAAGGCTCCTGATATTGTATGCGTCATAAAGATCAAATGAACACAGAAATACATTACTGAGGGTTAATTATATTCACAGAAATAAAGCAATGCCCTACCAGCGGACAGAAACTTGAGGGTATTTTTTTACCTCCAGTTCTAGGTAAACTCCACTCCCCCCCATACCTTTTCCTTCAGGGATTTTTGTGTGTATGCTCCAGGGATTATTGATCTTGAGTTGGAATTCACTCAACTCCAAATATCAGTCATCAAAATGGCTTTTTGGGATTAGGTTTTATTAAATCCTAATTTAGATGAAAATTCTAGAAACTGCACTGAATTCCAGCAGTTACATTTCTTTCCATCTCAATTTTATAGTCTTACCCCAAATCCCCCTTTTCATGTTATTCCTGCTCTCATTACTGTAAGATTCTCATTAGACTGTGGCATATTGAAACCATGGGATAGTTTTCTGAGAACAAAGTAGTTTATTTCCATGCATTTTAATCCAACTTTGAACTCTTGTAAGTATCCTGCAAGGTTTTCCCCAGTAATAAAAGACAAGTTCGGTTTCAAATCTGGGGAGAATGTGAGGGTTTTTTAACAGAATCAGGTGGTAGTGCTTGGAAAAGAGGGAATAATGTAGGAATTGCTGCACAGCTTTGTATCTTCCTACTCTCTTCTTGATTTTGCAAAACTTAACAAAGCCATGCAAGATTGGTATTTCCAAATCCTTAAGTATTCCAAGCTATGAAGCAGAGGGAACAAAAGCATTCATCTTCATTAAAGACAGCCATGGACATTACACATGGAATGATCGTTTAGTCAGTGAGATACAAGTGAGATACAAAAGAGAGAAATACAGAAGGTCACAAGGCAGCTATCAGGAGCTATGTAAATGTATTGTTTATTACTCAAGATACTGCTCAGTCCTCCAAACATGCAGAGATTTCATTACACCCAGAGCATTAACAGAGAAACAAAAGGCCTGTATCAAGACAAAGGAATATTAGTTCTATAAGGTTTTTTAATATACTTAGGATTTTATCACATTGGGCTAATGATGCCATCAAAAAAAGGTGCTGCTATCAGCAGTACTATTCAGTAGTATTTAATCGGGTAAAAACAATTCATGCATTAGAAAGTCACTTTGTTTTCAGGCTCAGTAAGAAAATGCTACTATAGTAACATTCAAAGTGGATGCTGCAACTGAAGCTGTTACAATGCCTCTTCTCCCAAGTGAAAGCCCAGTTTCTAAGGTTTGATGCTAACAGAAAACATTAAAAAACTAGGAACAGGATATCAAAGAAAATCAAGAGAATACAGCTGGCTATGATATTCTGCTCAGAAACACTGCAGACTTCTTTCTGTTAACATTATGATCAGAAGAAATGCCAACTCATACAAATATAAAGAAAACCCTGAAAACCAAACCAAACTATACTTCATGACAAGCAAACCCACAATTCAGGAGCTGCTTTCAGCCCATTCTTACTCTTCTTTAGCTCAAGAACAACAAACAAGTGAAAGAAAACCTCTGTTGCAGGTGGCTGGACTTCTCAATCTCTGGAAAACCATGTGCCAACACCTTACAGCCAAGCATGAAACCAAACACATTTTTACTTTACTTGTTCACTACATTATTCTACTTACTAGTAAGCAATGATACCTAGTCTTTATTCCTTACCTGTAAACTGCAATTACAGCTATGAACTACGCTCTGTGGTCTCCTCTCTTGTTACGGACACATCTCCCTCTATTGACAAGTCAGGAACCCCTCCTAGAGGAGGACGCCTTTCCCCTCTCTCCCTCTTTATGGAAGTCTCATGAGAAACTCCACCTTTTAGGGAGGAGCTAACAAGAACCAGACTAAGCCAAAGCGAGAGTTACAAGCTCACTGGTTCAAAAATAGGGCCTGAACATTTATGTTTCCCAGCAAGTCAAGTTAATTGAGATTAGCTTTTAGGGTAAAGCCTGAGGAAGAGCCCTCTCCAATCAGCAAGAACATTTGCCAGCTGTAGCTTTCTTTGTCACAACCAATAGCATCTATTACTAAATACGTTAAGCCCTTTGACCAACATTCTGTGTTGTTTATAAACTTGGTGCTTTGCTTGGGGAAGTAAGTTAAAATGATAAAGCCGTTTCAATCTAAGAACAAGTGTAATCAAAGTGAGTTTGACTCACTTTGTTTTGAATGCACTTTATCGGGCAGTTACAAAAACAAGAGTGGCAAACGAGTGAAAAAGGCAAAGCTGGAGCATAGCCAATAGAAATGAGTCTCTGATTTAAAATTATTATCTGTGTAAGTGAACTTACATTTTTCTGAGCAGTTTCATTTGCAGAATATAACTTGTACATCTTTATCCCACTCTCCATGCTAACGCACAAACCAAGGTGTGTTCTTGTTTGCTGTGGAGTGCTTTGAGACACAAACCCCATTGCTTTTAACTATAGTTTATTAACTGCCCCCATCACCCAAGACAAATTGTGACAGCGATCACAAACCGGAGCCCTCAGTTCATATCAATGCAGAAACTGGTGGAACTTGTTGTGACTTGCAGCAGACCCTCCTCCCTTCTGTCGTGACAGGGCCAACTCTGTCACAGCAGCCCGAGCTCAAGCGGCCAGCCTTGCCAAGCAATGCTCTAGAACAACTGTTCTGCTCCTGACAACCCTGCTGTGTCCATGTAGGTGCTCACACATGCTGCCACTGCACCAAAGCAGGGACCAGATCAATGAAAGCATCAATTTCTGCCTCGATTGTTACTGCCGGTTGTTGTCCCTCTCCCACCGAGAGGTACTGTTAATGCGTCAGGCAGGGATGTGACCCGCAGAGCAGCAGTGGGAGGTTCTGCTAAAGGCGGCCATGACCGCAAGTGGAAGCAGCACAGTCCCAGCCCCGCGGCCTCCAGGGATGGCCTTCTACCCCATCCGGCGCAGCGGCCTCCAGTGACCGTGATCCCGCGGGATAGCGCTGCTGCCCGGCTGTGCCTCAGCGGCCACCCTACAGCCAGGCCCACTGGGGCCTCGGCCACTGAACTGAAGGCCGCTGCTCTAACGCGCTGCCACCCCTGGGCAGTCTCTATGGTACCGCCGCCGGGGTGGCTCCATACCGGCGGGTGTACAATCTATCCCGCGGGACTGCTCTATGGTTACATCTTCTTGCTGATTGGCCGAGAGGGAGCTCTCGCGAGATCAGCGCCAGTGGCCTGGCGGAGGCGGTGGAGGCCCCGCGTTCGTGCGTCGGAGCCGGCACCGCGGCACGCTCGGTAAGATGGCGCCGGGCGGTCCGCGCCTGCCCCCGGAGGGACGGGGGCTGCCGGGGCCCTTCCCGTGGCCCCGTGGTTCAAACCGCTGCCGGCTGCTGCTGGTGGCGGGGAAGCGCTGGGCCTGTGGCTAGCGCGGCCGAGCGCTTCGGTGTCCCGGGCCCCGGGGAGGGCCAGGCTGGGGGCAGCGGCTCGGTGGGCCGGGGGTTGCGGGCCGGGGGGGGAAGGTCCGGGGCCCCAAGCGGGTGAACGTCCCTTGTGTTTAGGGCCGCCAACCCCGTTGTGGCGGGAGCCTAGTTCCCCTGCCGCGTGGTTTGGTTGGGAGCGGTGTGAATGCGGAGCCGGGGCCCGATCGGCTCTTCGGCCGTCCCCGGACTGATCGTGTCTCCAGCCGGCCTGTTCCTCTGGGCGCGGTGGGGATTTGGCGGTAGTTGAGCGAAAGGAAGAACCTGTTGGAAGCGGCTGGTGATGAGAAGGCGCGCTGCCGCTCGTGTTTGCCTGCGACGGGCGGCACTGCCTGTTGCTGTTGTTGTTGCCGCCTCTCTTCCCCTTTCGCTGCCCCGTGATCGTGACTTGGCGGTAGCAATAGTTAAATGCTGGGTTTAGCAAAGCTCTTTGCTTGCCAATCGGGAAATAAATGTCGAAAGAAATGCGAGGAGATAACATTTTAATAACAGTATTGACATGAGTACTTTTGGGGACAGCAAAGCTAAGCATAAGTCTTTAGTTGTACATTGGGTAAAGTAATGTGTAGTTTTGTATCTGTACCATATATGGAGCCACCCTGTCTGAGTTTTGGGAAAGACTTTAAAGCAAATACTGCTTACATAGGCTTAGTTTTAGAAGTTTGCTACATTTTTGTCTGGCTTTGGTTCACTTATTTCACAATGTGATGTTGTGTGTCCTGTATGAATTCCAACCAAGTTTTATTTGGAGTAAGTAAAAGAAGATGGTATTTGAATGTTTTATTCTGATGACTGATGAAAGCAGCTTTAGAGACTGTCTGGTAGATGTGAAGGTGTGCAGGAACAAGGAGGAGGAACATATGAAATTGTGGTTTGAGATAAAAGGATTTAATTTGGTTTATTAGTTTAAAAGATCTCATAAAAAAGATACAAAGATGGTAGCAACGCACTGCTTATGCCCATTAAACTCACTACTGCCTGAATCCTGTTAAATGAGGTGCTTTTCTTTTCTTGTAGTAGGAGACCAGGATGAGTTATACAGAAAAACCTGATGAAATCACAAAAGATGAATGGATGGAAAAACTTAATAACTTGCATATCCAGAGAGCAGACATGAACCGCCTTATCATGAACTACCTTGTTACAGGTAACAGTGAGTAGTGATGAGTTGGAGGCTCTTGAACGAATGTAACTTACTTTATCAAGACAGTATGGGCTGGAATATACCACTCAATAGAGTGAAATTAAGAGCTTTGAGGACTTGGTGATTGCTGTTGGCTGCGCTTAGAAAAGTACAACTGCTCTTGTGTAAACTGACCAAGATTCAGGTTCTGAGCAGTTACCATGCAATAGAAGTGGCACTCATTAACGCCTCTGCTAAAAGATATAGAAAAGAAAGTGTTTTCTGGAATGTTGTAAAGAAACACAATCTGCTTTTGTATAATGTCCTTTTCTTGTGCCATAAAACAGACTTCAAGATACGTTGCATTTGTTAAATAACACTCTGAAAGCTGCACAGAGCTATCAGAAACAAGTTTTAACTGGCTGGGAAGATAAACTCCTAAAAAGGCACTGTTGACAAAACAGCTCCAGACCAGAATATTAACCTCTACAGCACACTGCCTACCTTTATACTTAGAACAGTCAAAACCCCTTAGAAATTGTCCTTAGCAATTATGATACATACCATGAGACTAAGCTGTTGCCTGGGCGGAGGCATTTGTGCCCCATCTACACCCTGTTTACATTGGTGTGTAGGCAAAGCCTCTGGGATGAAGGAAGAGCATCTTAGTGGGTGGTGTAAATCATCTCTGTGTATATGAAAACATGAGTTTGCATTTAAAATAGCTGTTATAACTTTTAAACAGTACAGTTATAGTACTTTAATAGTATAAGAAAGCAATGTTGTGCTGTTAATACTGCTAGGGCTGGAGGATGAAGCAAAACTGCCTAAGTCTTGGAAATCCCACTTTGGAATAAGCACATTGCTCTAGGTATGAAATGAACTTTCAAGTTAAGAGGTGTGGGATTACAAGTTGCATGCATCTTTAGAGAAGGCACATGAGTTAAGAATGACTTAAGTATGTCTTCTTAGGTGTCTGTTGCATAAATGCTTATTTTAATAGAGAAGAGTTTAGTAGAAGTTCAGATTTAGTCTTTAAAACCCCCAAATGAACAAGCAGTACTCAAGTCTCTTCATTTAATCTCATATTTAAGTGTTTAAGGAAGTGTATTTTATAGGTAAATTGTTTCTGTTTCAGAGGGCTTTAAAGAAGCAGCAGAGAAATTTCGCATGGAGTCGGGAATTGAACCCAGTGTTGATTTAGAGACTCTGGATGAAAGAATAAAGATTCGAGAAATGATATTGAAAGGACAGATTCAAGAAGCCATTGCGTTAATAAACAGCCTCCATCCAGAATTGCTAGATACAAACAGATATCTTTACTTTCATTTGCAGGTAAGGACAGGTGGCAAACTTTGCTCCAGAGCTTGCTGAGAGACTTGGAAAAGCAGAGCAGACTGTAGCAGCCTGTTGGGTGGTTTGTGTGACTGAACATGGATGCAGTTTCAAGTGTTCTTGGCATGGTTTTGTAGCGATAGGAAACTTTGTGGCATGGTGCAGGAACCATCATATACAATTAGCAACATGAAACTTACAACAGTAGCGATGGACTGTGACTTAAGCAACTTCATTTACTGTTAGTCTGAATTTTAGTAGCTCTACTTCCAACAGCTGAAACAGCAGTGTGTTATCAGTAGTATTCTCAGACTAAAACCAAAACACAGCCCTGCACCAGCTGCTAAAATGAAAATTAACTATTCTGACTGAAACCAGGGCATTTGAGTAGTGCTTCTTTTCAAAACATGTTATTCAGAGGCATCAGGTTGCCTTTTTGAGTAGATTTTTGAGATAAGTCTGCTTCTTTTCTCACACATTAAGAACAACTGACCTCAAACTGTTATAGTATGGATTAGTGTTTGTCTCCAGTTACACACTGTCTGAATATTACAGCCTTGAAATAATGAAGATTTAATTTCTTTAGCTAATATTGCTGTATCTTCCTTATGTAGCAGCAGCATTTGATTGAGCTGATTCGGCAGCGTGAGACAGAAGCAGCTCTGGAATTTGCTCAGACCCAATTAGCAGAGCAAGGGGAGGAGAGCAGGGAATGCCTGACAGAAATGGAGCGCACGCTGGCTTTGCTTGCCTTTGATAATCCTGAAGAATCACCATTTGGAGACTTGCTTAACATGATGCAGCGACAGAAGGTAGTCCTTTTGCAAAAGGAAATTGATGTCTTTTATTAATGTGTGATGAAAATAATGTCCAAATATCGTTGGTATGTTTAGAAAAATAATGTATCTAATGGTTATGAAAGAACACAAGTATTAAGCAAGATTCAAAAGCCATGAAGTGTTCAACTACTTGGCTTTCTTGTTTTCTCCAGGCTCATAGTCTGAGGAGCTTTGTCCTGAGGAATTGGCACACTAGGTGTGATCTTTCCAATGTCTTTGTGACATTAGCAGTGTTAATCATATGAAGACTATGACTGATCTCCAGTATTTCTTTTCCAGGTATGGAGTGAGGTTAATCAAGCTGTTCTAGACTATGAAAATCGTGAATCAACACCCAAGTTGGCAAAATTACTGAAACTACTACTGTGGGCTCAGAATGAGCTGGACCAGAAGAAAGTGAAATACCCCAAAATGACAGACCTCAGCAAGGGGACGATTGAAGAACCCAAGTAAAACGTGTGCAGATGGACATCAAACAATCCTAGTACTGCACAGTATACATTTATATCAGTCTGTGACTGAAATATTTTTACTACAGTACAGCACTCAATTCAGATTTTTCAATGAACATCGAATTTGAAGGGAGAAAAGTCCCTTTTAAATGCTGCAAAAACTGCATTGAAAGGCGCTGTATCTCTTTGAAAGTCTGACTTAGGCTATGCACTATAATACCTTTTTAAAAACCAAGTAAACAGGACAGGAACAAGAGCATTTTTAGAAGTACAGAACTCAAACTTTCTAGTTGGCTACTGATGCCTAGTTTAGTGGCCAGTGAGTTAACACGGTGTTATATTGGCAACTATTCAGTTCAGTTTAACTGTCTCCTGTTTGAAATGTGTATATAGAACAGTGAATATTTTCTACCTTTTAAGTTATAGCCAGATATACATTCCCCTTCAAAGTAACTGGTCAAGTTTTCATCTATAAACTTTGCAGTAAGGTCAATGTTTTGCTTAGGAAATAGTGTACAAACTTGTAAATCATAATTTAAGGAATTATTTTGGTTTTGTTTTCCTTATTTCTGACTTTTTTGGTGCTTTATATGGTGAGAGCTATATTCATAATGGATCAGTGACCCATCTTTTCAGGAGGAGTATTGTTGGAACAGAGTTTCTTTTCCTTCATTTTCACTAATGACCAAAATGGGCCCCAGAGGCATTTGTGGGTTTTTCTTAACAGGGGCCTTTCCCCCCTACATTCACTTTGCAGCTATTGACACTGCACTGATTCCAGCAGGCTACAAAAGCTTTGAAGGCTGCTGGATGTTTGTAAGCTGAAAGACATCTTGTGCTAGGAAATCCAGTGGAGGGGGAGAGGTGCTTGTTGAAGCCTCTGATGCATCATCTTGTGCGGGATCTGCCTTCATGCTTGCTGAGTAAGAATCGTAGTTTTAGAGCTACTTGGCTGGTTTTATGCCTTGAGCAGAGCAGGGCTGTCTAAAACCAGATTTCCTTGTTTCTTTTTCAATTCTTCCATACCTTTCTGAAGAGATACAGTTCATCTTCACCTGTATTTGTTTAATGACTGTCCTCACTCCACTTAGGATTATAGTTTTAATGTTTTACATGTGAAGTCCAGACTTTCAAGTCAACAAATTGTAATCTTCTGGGTATGGGATGCTCTGGTCAACTTAGTTTTGCAGCACTGGGGTAAATCCAGTGGTAGTAAGCGCTAATCTTGCCAAATCAACCTCTAGGTTTTTAGGCCTGTATATCAAGTTATTACAGATTTACTTAAACAAAGACTGTGCTGATGGGTGAAATAGCTTAACATCATGAAACACAGGCAGTTGTCACACCAGTCCCATACTGTACATAATCTAGTCTTGTATGGTAGATATTACCCTGTAGAAATGAAACTTAGTTTTCACTTAATTTTACTGGAATACTTACGCATTAAACTGTATAAAGCTTTGCAGATACACCTGATTTAACGGGATCTAACAAAACCTGTTACTGATTGCATTACTGTGAACACTGTTTACTTGTGGAGCTATTTTCTGGGTGGGGGGGAAAGCCGTTGTTTATTAAGCAGCTATTAGAGTTATGGAGCGCCAAGGTTAAGCTAGATGATGGATATAACAAAATCACTTGTTCCCACTTCTTACTGATCATTCTGTTATCCACTTTGAAGCATTCATGGTATGGAGATCTTCAGGGTTATACAGAAGAAGCTGACAGTAGCCCCCCAACTACACCAGCCTTTACCCAGGCTGGTTATTCTGACACTAGACTTTTAATTGTTGTGGGTTTGTTTTGTTTGTTGGGATTTTTTTTCCCCTTTTTTTTTTTTTTTTTAATTTTACTTTATTTTCTTCAGTTTCTTTTTTTTTTTTTCTTTTTCAAGTCGGTTGATGTCTGAAAACCATGTATGACTTTTAGTTTGTGAGAAACTGTATGGTTTAATCTAACTTTGTTTAATAACAAACCGCGGAAGCAAAACTGGAATAGCTCTTAATTTCTTTGTACAGAATTGATCAGCTGTTCCTCTGTTCTGACACTGGTGGTGGTGGTAAATGTCATCTAAAGCTTGTCCTGGTTGAAGTGGAAAGTGGAGCGTTTTTGTGGCATTTTTCTCCATGAGAAATGCAGTATTAGAGTCCTGGTTGAGAAGTTCACTGTACTTCTAGAACACTGCATTAATTTCTTATAGTATTTGGACAGAGATCGAGCATAGATTACTTGAATTCTCACTAGCTTGTGGTGTTGGTTTTGGGTTTGTTTTTTTTTTCCCATTGTAAAAGAAACCTGTTTTTTAAGGGGTTTACTATCAAATTAGCATAGAGCTATTTCCCTTTGTTTTTTTTTTTGAACATGCCACATTGATAAGCAGCTTTAATCTGTAAAGTTTTTGGTAACTGCAAGAAAATATTCGAAAGCTATGCATTTTAGAGAAAGCATAAAGGTAGTGATATTGGTACTTCTAAGGATCTTTATATTAGTGTATATAAAATAGTTTGCATATACAAATATAATATATAATCTGTTTGAAATATTCTTGAATTGTAGGGGCTGTGAAACATATTATAATTTATGGAAATATTGTACACAGTAAACAGACGTCTCAGTCCACGAATGAACTTTTGTCATATGCATGAGAAGTGTTTCCTTTGGTGACTACTAATGAATGGGATTTTGCTAACCCATTTTTGTTAGATAACCACTTTAACAGATACTATTAAACATCACTTGGATCCATTTGCTTTAGTGTAAAAAAAAAGTACATCTTTTGTTCCACTTTATTTAGAACAACATGAGAATAACTTTTACAAGAAGATTTGTTCCAGACTCAACAGTGGCAAACTTGGTAATAAAACATCATATACTACAGTCATTCCTTCACCTCCTCAACCTTTCTCTTGTTGAAAGCAAGTATGATTTCTTTCCTGAAGACACAAGGAAGTTGGGTTGTAAAATACCCTGTCTTATGTGCCACTGCAGAAAGGCTTTGTGTCAAGTGTGGTTTAGGCTCCAAGTCTCTCTGTTTGCAAAACCTATCACCTCCTTAATGACAGTCATCTTTGCTATTGCCAAGTCTCTTCCTGCCTGTCAAATCTAAGCTAAACTGTGGCTGCTCCTGTTGTACAATGGAGTTATCAGTGAAGGGGGGGATATAATAGGTTTCCATGAAGATTGCCCATACTTTCTGAGAAGTACTTACCAAACTGTTTAATTTTATATAGCTGGAAAACAGAGGCTGCTGCACAGAAGCTGTCAGCATTTTAAGTAAAGCATTTCTTCTCAAGATTGTTGAAGAGGCAAACATAACACTGCTTGAAACCAGGTGAAGTACCTCTCTCTCTCCCTAAGATGATTCCATTGAATCACTTTCAGCTTCTTCCACCGACACTTAGAGAAAAATTGAAATGAATGTGGAGAGCACTCAAGTAGCATTTAAGGTGTGTGAAATTACCTGGAAAGAATTCTGTCTCCTTTCCTCTCCTTGTACATATAGGGGAAACCATTACATTATTCTAGGACGGTTTGACTGGTTTTAATTTGTAAACTTTGCTTTATATGCTTGAGCATAAGCTTAAAAGCATTACTTCAAAAAATTCCTTGACTAGTAGATGAGTGTTGCTCGACTTATTTCAAACCACTTTCTGTCCAAGTTCGTTAAGAAGCTTATTAAATTGAGTTGGAGCGTGATCCTGTGTGTGTTATCTTCATGGGTAACAGGGCCTCCTGCTGTCAGCCACAGCTGAAAGCATCCTGGAGATGCTTACCTCAAAAAAAATAGAGGATATGGAGTCATATGTTGCCATAAATCTGCCTTTAGCAAGTTCAGAAGGGCTCTGGCCTGCTCTGCAGGTGTCTCTTCCATCTAGAAGTGCTGTTACTGGTCACTATCTGTTCATACTGTCATGTTCTTGATGAAAAGAGACAAGCTGGGTTTATGGATATAGTGTGAACAATGGTGTCCCTAGCCCTGCTCGATGTCCCTAGTCCAGTTCCTCAGTTCAGTTCACTGCTTTGAGTGCTCAGCTGAACAGGAACAAAACACAAAGTTGATGAACAGCACCCTCCAAAGGATTTGTGCTTCTCAATGGACGTGTTGTGCTAGAGGTGATTTTTACTCATTTCCTATCCCCTCCTGCCTTCATATGATTAAATTGAGGGTGAGATCACCCAAACTACCTCTTCTGGGGGGCACACTTGTATTCATCAAATGGGGATTCCAACAATAAGCTGCTACCTCTCACCAGCTTGGGGGAACTCCTTCGTGCGAGCTGCTGTTCATTTAAAAGCAGTCTTCATTTGTAAACCTCTCTGTCATTTGCTTGTTTATAGCATAGAGTCTGCAGTGATTTTGCAAGGTTGTGTTATTTAGTACTAGAAACACTCTTGTTTTCTTCAGACTGGACAAGTCACATTGAAACTGCTCTTGGTTAGCAGGAGGCTTTCAGGCTGCACTTGGACTGGCCTTTCAGGAGACCATTGTCCCTTGGGGAATGTGTGAACCTCTTTTCACACCCCTTCAGGATTTGGTCTTGAGCTGTGTTTCATAAAATCTTCAACTACAACCATTATGTGGATAAATTCCAGTGATAATTCAGCTCTTATATTAACCCGATAATCTTTTTGTATGGTTTAATCTTTGTACAGGTTAAGCTGAACACAGGAAAAGCTATAGGAGATTGTGTTGCACCTGTCTTCTGAACTAATTCCATTTCCCATTTAATCAGCTCAGTGGGAGGTTTGCTTCCAGAAGATGATGCAATCTGTGTTTTTACTTCTTATTTGTGTGCATGCAAGAGATACTATGCTCAAATGCTTTTTTTAGCTGCAGCTATTTTGGACAGTGAAACTCGCTGCTGATGTGAGAAGCAAATTAGTTAAAGCAGCTGTTAATTGGGGAGGTGATCCTGAATGGTACAAGGAGAGGAACTGAAGAGTACAATACCTAAAGAAAGCTGCACTGTGCTTGATTTCCAAATGGAATCCTAATTTTGGTAAGCCAGCAGCTGCTGTTGTGTCTTGCATCCTACAGCAGTGAGGCTTAGCATAGTAGTAGCTCAAGCAGGGGTTCAAGTTAGTATGTTGTCTGTATATGTGATTACTGTCCCATGCCCAAGACTTCTTTAGTTCTTTTCCGAGCTTACGATGTGCATTTCACTTGTGTAGTTTCATCAGCACCCATGTCCCCTCCTGCCTTGAATTAACTCCAAGCATAGACACTATTTAAAACCCCCCGTGCTGAACAATGGCTTTGATTTTTGGCTGCATTTTCCCATTCCTTGGCTCCCTCTTCTGGAAACGGGTACAGTAGCAGAATGAATAAAAATATAGTTTCCAGTTTCCTGTCTAAATAAAGTGCGGAAAGCCTACTACTGCATGGAGGTTAAGCCCTGTGGTTACTACACATGGTTCCTCTCAGTTTCCACTTGCAGCAAAGCTTGTATTGGTTTTCTCAGCTGGCAGCAGGTCTGTGTGACTGTGCCAAGGGCTCTTTAAGGTAGATCTCTACGAGGGAGAAATGCTGAAGCAAAGGACAAAGTATGATTCTTCTTTTGGTCAGCCCTGGCAGCCTCTTTCTGGAGTTCTCTACGGGGCATAAGGAACCTCTTTGCTATTTGACTCCGGGAAGTTTGACTCCGTAGTACTCTTACACCTCTTGATTTAAGTTGCTAACTGCTAGGGACTTGCAAGGTATTCAATGTTAGAGGAAGAACGGGTGAGTTAGGTAAACAACATCTGCTAGAGGCTTAATTTCAGTGGGCATTTACAGGCGCAGAGGGGAAATGCCTGCCCTGCACCTGCATCCTCTAGCTCTTGGTGCAGTTTGGTACCCAGAAGCTGGCACCTTCCCCAGGTTGACCTTGGTGAGCCTGGGCAGGAGCTCCTCGGTCCTTTGCTGACCTCAAGTTTTGTGCCTGTATCCGTGCTGCTGCTAGCCACAGAATCACCTGGATGATGGTTTGTAATGCTCTGCTGGCTCCCTTGTATTCCTGAAGTGAGTCACAAGTCCTCTTATTTTGACTGAAATAACCACCAATAATAATCTATTTTGAGCATCTAGCAACCTGTTCTAGTGGAAGATATGCATGGGATGGAACTAGATGATTTAAGGTCCCTTCCAACCCACACCAGTCTGATTCTATTTCTATAATAGACTCTAGTCTGTCCTTTCAGTTAAAACCTCAGCCCTATCCAAGAGTTAAATCAAGCTGTAATAACACTGATTCCTGTTTATTTTTTCCATTAAATTCTTTAGATAGGAATATAATGTTCAATTCTGAAAAAGCAGAGAGAGACTGTTCTGCTGGCAAACCCATGAAAGCTTTAGGAGCAGGGGGCTCCCCAAGTGTTGCACTCCCCGGTATCAGGTGAGAAGAGACACGGTTCTGCCCCTCTCATAACCCCGTTTGGTTTTGCCGATAGGGGGTCAGGATTTACCGGAGGAGAAGGGGAAATAAAAGGGGAAAGAGCCAAACCCCCCCCGGTTTTGTCGGTGCGGGATGGAGACAATGACCCCGCCGGGGCCCGCGGGTTCAACACTGCCCCGAGCCCGGCACCGGGGACAGAGATCGGGACCCGCCCGCTGCGGGACTTCCCGGAACGGGGCGGCGGGAGGCGCTGACACGTGGCCGCGGCCCTGCGAGGGGGAGGGAGCCGGCGGCCGCCGCGATGTGAGCCGAGCCGAGCCGAGCCGAACCGGCGGAGGCGGAAGGCACTGCCCGCATGGCCGCGGATGGCGGCGGCAGGAAGGCACCGGGCTGCAGCACCGAGCACGGCGGCGTGAGGAGGGATGGCGGCGGGGACCCTCACTGGTCCAGGTAAGGCTGGACCCTGCTTCCCTGCCCGCAGCGCTCTCCCGGTACATCCCCTACAGCGTCCCTCGGTCCCTCGCCGCCGCCTGATGCAGCTCCCGGGAAAGATGCTCCGTCGGGATGGAGGCGGTCGGGCAGCCTCAGCCGTTCCCAGGAGAGGCGGTGTCGGGAGCGCCCGATGTTCCGCGCCGGGACAGCGGCAGGGATGCGGCAGGTCCAAGACCCGCATCGTCCCGGTGCTGCTCCCCTCGAGTGCAGGAGGACGGGACAGGGGCAAGCGGCCTCAATACCCCGGGCAATCCCCGCTGCTTTGCCAACGGAGATGGTGGAGGAAAAGGGGAAGATCTGGGATTAGTGTGAAGTGTGAGGGGGAAAAAGCCTTTTGAGTTTATTTCTGGCCTGCACTCATACTGCTGAGACCACTGAGAAGTTCTTATAGAAGTGTTCCAGCAGGGATGCTTGTGCTGGTGATGATAGTTAATTAAGACAAAGTCTGGAGTAGTTGCTGGGCAGCAGCATGAGCTGTTCTTCAAGTTGAGTAATTAAAATACTCAAGAACATTACTAAGCCCAAACTGAGGACTTTTAGCAGTCAGGGGTTAAGCAAATGGGCCAGGTTGGATGGGTCTTTGAGCAACATGGTCCAGTGGAAGGCAGAACACCAAGGGGAGGAATTGCCCTTTCCAGCAACAGTCTGCCGCTGGATAAGTTGAGGTTTATCATCAATCACTTCCTGCAGGGGCAGCAGGATGATGGCTGCTTTAAACTTTCATCCCAAGGGAGACTTTCCCTGCAGTCAGAGACCTGGAAGTCCAATCAATCCTATGCTCTTCTCACCTAAAGGGATTCAAAAGCAGAACTTTGGCACTGGGACTGCCTAAAATTGGAAGTCTCTTTTCCCCAAAAGCACTTAGGAATATCCCTTTCTTTCTGTCTCCCCCTTTCTAATCTTTCCCAAAGTCTCTGTGAAACAGGAGTGGGAGAGGATGAACCTCACACTAAGTTTCCATGAAGCATATTTCTATTTAGATGTTCCTCCTCTAGTACAAATCAATGCATTTGGCCACAATGAACCCTCCCATTCCCAAATCTCTTTGAAAACCATCGATAGCACTTTCCCAAATGAAAGTGGATGTAGATGAAGACAGTCTGTCGCTCAAGCAGATGTATTTTGAAGTGGTTCTGACCATCTTAAGTGCTGCTAGTAACAGAAAGAACCTGGTTAATGCGAAGGAGCAGCAGGATAACCGTAACTCCCATCACTTCCTTTGCTGTAATTTACAGAAGCTGAGCTCCTTTCCCTGTTGTTTGGTGTAGACACACACACGTGGTCACAGTCCATGATTGAGGAGGCTTTATGGGCAGGCAGAGGGTGGAAAGGGCAAAGAGAGAGCAGAAAGGAGGAGCAAACCTCCAGATCATGGCACAGGTTGGTCGAGTTGGATGAAATACCTCATTGGAGAGCAATTACAAACAAAGAGCTCTCCCATTTCCCAGTGTGAGTTTTTGCCACAAAGGCAAGGTTTTATCAAGTGGGAGAAGTGATGTGGGTTCTCCTTTCGTACTCCAACAAAAGACATGCCAGGCAGCCTTCCAAGGTCCGTCTGCACCATCAGTGTAAGGAGGGATCAACAGTTATCTTGGCAGGTCTATTTTCCCATCTTTGTTCATCCTGCTTCTTCTTTTGTCCTCCCCTTTTTCAGGTGGCTTTTCCTCCTTCTTCTATCTTCTTGCCCTATGTTGTATCCTGCCTTTCCAGCTGCCTTTCCCAAATGTTTCTACAGGTTTCCAATGGCTCTGTTGTCGCATGTCTCATCTTCCTCTTCCAAGAGCAACACTTTATGTAGCGCATCTGGACATTGAGATAGCACTTTTTAATGGAGATCTTAATGTGCCAAAGCAGGACCGGGGCATATAGATATGTTTAAGCACCTCTGGTTTAACTGGGGGAGGACTTAAGCAGTAAGATGATAACTCAAGTTGCCAAAGGCTGCACACAAAGTGGATCCGGTAGCAGTTACGGGGCTGGCATTTGGGATGATGCCTCCAGGAGATAAACACCACACGGAGAAGTCAGTGTGTCCTGGGAAGCAAATGACTCCCGAAGCCACTCTGCCTCTCCTGGCCTCTGGCTACACCCAAAGACAAGGGATTATTATATCAGTTTCTTTAAGCTCCAGAGATAAAAGGAGCTGTACCACTGACCACTAGTTGGTGTCCAGTCTCCCGACCGCGCTCTTTGCCTGGAGCCAGCAGTCACATTGTGCTTCTGAGTTCTGCCAACACAATGTCGCAGCTTCAGTTGCAGTTTTTGGTGCCGGGGTTATTGCATTGTGCAAATTCCTCACCCTGCTTTTAATCATGACCTTGCTGAGAACTTTATTCCCTTGGACAATGTAAGGAAGACACATTTCAGTCCTGGCTGTTCCATGTATGCCCTTACATCAGCGTGCATAGCATGCGCGTGCTGTGTCATTATGCTTTCCTACCACCTCCACCTGGACTTACCAACTCTTTCCAGCTCATATGAGCTGCTGAAATCTGATTTCATCCCTGCTTTTGCCGAAAGCAAGGAATGAAGGGAGGGAATAAACCCAGAGCCGTGCTCTCTGAACACTGCGTTGTTGCCATCTGCTGCTCTGCACAGAGAGTTTGTGCACAGGAGGCGGGCAGGAAACCAGCAACTTGCCCAGGAAAAAAAGCCCAGTGTCCTCTGTGCTGCTCTTGTTGGCTGTTAGCGGGTGGATGGGGAGAGAAAAACCCCTCCTCTAAACCCCAAAGCTCCTTTTGACAGCGACAAATCATTAGCTTGGAGCCAGTCTGTGGCGTGACAAAATCAGCTTGAGGAGGGGGGGAATTCACCTCCCTCTTGACAAGCATGATGGATTTCCAAGGGAAGGAGGAATTTTTGCAGAGGAAAACAAAGCAGGAGCAGTGAGAGGACTGTCAAACTGCCTTAGAAATAACCACCTGGGTATTATCCCCCTGCACAGGAGTGTGGGCACGGCTCCCGTGTTTATGCCACATCAGTCAGGCTGCAGTTGTGCTGGTGATTGCTGTAAATTAAAGCCATAAGCAAGTACGGTGAGAAAGGGGTTTTAGAATGGGGATGCTCCAATGGGGTTGGGAAGGGGTGACAAGAGAAACATCCCATGTTGAGGCAAGGGACCAGGCACAGGGGAACCACAGGCATGTGCTGGGGATGTTCTCTTGGGAGATGATCCCATGCTTGGGCTGCTGGGTGCCCTTGGTCTGGAGCTGTTGGCCCTCAAGTGTGGCTAGGAGCTGAGTACCAGCCTGTGGGCTCATCCCCACCCTGTGCTGGGGTTCTAGCAGGGATGGGTGAGGGTCCACTGCTGGTGGTGGGGATGAGCAAGCAGGTTGGGAGCACTGGAGGTGGCTCCTGCTGATGTGTCCTCCGTGCACCTCCCACAGAGCTATTCCAGTCTGTTTTTAGCGAAGGGAACTGAGGTGAAGATGCTCTAGGGGTAGGCGGTGTGCCCTGCTGCCAATGCTTGTGCCCACATTGGCCATGGCACTGCTCCAGTGCAGATCAGGAGCTGTGGCTTCCAGATGTTCTCCCACTTCCAGTTATGGAAAACACCCACAAACCTCAGCAACAGCTTCTGGCCAAGAACCGCTGCTGGGATGGGCTGTTTGTAGTAGTGCTAACACAGCTCTTTTACCACCTGAAAATACCTATGCCTCGAAGCGGGTACTAAACTGTAATCTAATTGATAGCCTCAACCTCAGCAAGTCCATTTTAACAGTGCCCTGCAGTGTCTGCAAACAGACAGAGCAAGGGAAAGGAGGGAGCAAGTCAAGAGAAATAAAGTTAAATCAATATTTGCTCTGTGGCATCTACTGGAGAAATTCCTCCAGCAGGAAAACACACTGCAAATAAAGATATCCTGTGCTGCTGGCTCCCCTTCCACCGCGGGACAGCTCGGCTTGGGTTTGCTCCTTTAGGGCTCTTGGGCATCCTTGGAAATCAATCCTCACCACTGTGCTCTGGGCAGGGGACCTGTTTGGTTGGTGAGAGCTGGGTCCCAAGGGCATTGCTGGGTGCTTAAAAGCAAAGATGTGATCCCCCCCCAAGCACCCAGGGCTGTGTTTAGAGGAGGACCAAGGGATATCAAGCAGACCTGCTCAGATGTACGGCTGCTGCCATACAAAAGCCACCCAGGAAGAGTCATCAGGGCTTGAACTAATTATAGTCTGTCTGGGTGGTGGTTGGAGGTTGTGAAATAGGAAGTGTTTTCTAGCCGCATGGCTGCTTCGCTCGGTAAAGAGGATTTTGGTGCCATGCAAAGGGGATGCACCTGCAGTGCCTGTAAGCAGAAAGGCACCACAGGTCAGGAGAGCGCAGGCTGGGCACCAGGGAGCCACTGCCCTCATGGGCATCCAATTCAATTAGGTGTCTTCAGACAAGCTCTGGTGATTCACCTGCCAATGGTTTGGGGGTAATTACCCCTTCTCATAGGGGTTTCTGCCCCACATAGCTGGGGCTTAGCCAGGACCACTGGGGGGAGATGCTCATTCTGTCCACTTGGCTGGTGGGATGGGCATGGTGGCACCGATGACACCGATGGCTGTGGCTTCCTAAAGTTTAGATACGCTTTATTCTGACTCAGTTTGGTTGTCTCCAGCACAGATTATCTCTACCTCCCTCTTTAATTCGTCCACTAGATTGAATTCAATAACCCTGATGAAGCTCTGCTTCTTGGATGACTGATTTTACCCCAAAACCTAGTGTTCGGGTTGTCATTATCCCTTACTTTTTGAAGGAGAGTTCTATTTTCCCCACTCTGTGCTCATGCAGGTTTCTCCTGTAACCTTTGCTGTTGTTGTTTTGCACTGAGCAGAGCATTGACTCATCGGCAGCCTCTGTGATAACTATAATTAGGAGAAAATGCATTTACAGAGCTCTTTCCTCTGATGCAAGCACATCATTGTCCTTGCAGAGGAATAATTCTTGCTATGTTCTCAGGTGGGTGTGGGCAGTCAGTGATTGCATTTGACATTCATATTGTTTGAGTGGATTTTCCTACCTGAGGAGCAAGTGGTAGTCTTAAGCCATCTTTATCATCTCCATTTGTTTGAGCATAAGTCTCTACTGATGCACTTAAACATATGGGAAGAGAATAAAAATGTATAGAGCGGAGTAATCAAAGCACTGGGGCTGTGTCATATACCGAGGGGCTTATTTAGTCCTGAAAAAGCATAAAAGTCAATAGAAGAGATTCACTGGAGTTCTATTCAAACATCAGCTGAGAATCACTGGGAGAACATCTCTGCTTGGGAATCCCTTCCCACTGTTGTATCTGAGCTGTGCTTTGAATGGTGTTTGTCCCTCCACACCCCCAAATCCCCTTGAGTGTCCCCAGCACAGGGGTGGGGGGTTTGGGTGGCTCTGCCCACCTCATCGGAGTGACAAAAAAGCTTGGGATGTCACAGTACCCCTCCTGCCTCTCTGCACTGAAGCCAGAGCTGCCCTGCAGCGAGCTCATTGCTATTTGGGATTCAACCCATTACCACCAGACTGTGCCTGCACCTTCCTTGGGCACTGTCGTTGCTGCTTTTCCTAGTTGCAATCATAGAACAGACCATAGCAATATTACAAAGAGAAGCAAAGTAAAGACGGGTTGAGCTGCACAAGTCTTTTTCTCTCCATCTCACACCTTGCAGAGCAATAAAGGGTTTAGGGCCGAGGAAGAAATGTCACTCTAATATCCCATTAAATGCTGCTGTGCTCATCAGAATAACTGCTGGGAGAAGAGGCAGAGCTCCACCAGTGAGAAAACTCATAAAGCTCTCCCTTTGCTCCAGGGGAAAAGCACAATGTAGAAAAGTATCTTGGCAGCTAAATAATAAGAAATACCTACGTGCATAGCAGGCTGCTGCATTTTACTTTGCCACCTCAATAGCTGCAGGGTCAATAGCTCAAAATAATCACTGGAGATAACAACAGAGATTATGGACCTGGTCTGGCAGCAGCCCGTTTTGGTGGGTGCAGAAGGTTGGTCACTTACACCTGCGAGCATCCCATCTTGGATTGTCTCAGACACCCCCCATAACATTTTCCATTGCCAGTTACTCCCCATCTGCCCTCTGAGGGGGGATTTATACCCAAACCCTGCCCATATCATCCTGCTGGGGTTGGTTTGACCTGGCCATGTGACATCCGGGAGCCTTTGGCTGCATTGTGCTTTCCCATGGGAAGCTGAAGTTGGTGGATGTGCTGATCCCAGAGCTGATCAAAACCCAAATCATACCAACTTCAGGTATGATTGCTGCATACCTTCCTCTTGCTGTGAGACCAGGAGGGACTCTGAGAGCGTTTATCAGTTCAAAAGGCTGAGGCAGGTCAACCCTTGGTTACTCATTCCTCCAGCAGAGATACGTGAGGTTTTCTAGTTCCTGTGTTATTCTGTGCGTGTCCACAGTAACAACGGTTCCAACCTTCAGAGCACCAACACTTCCAGTGCCTCCTGCCAGAGCTTGGCACTGAGCTGCTTATCTGCCCTGTCAGAAAACAGCAATAAATTCACCTCCAGCAGGTCCAACTGCCCTGTGTATTCTACTTTTCATTGTTCCTTTGCCTCCCCCCGTGACAGGCTGTTTGACACGCTTATAAATGGGTTTGTGCTGTGTGGGATTAACCTGCATTTATCATCATTCCAGGACAGAGGAATAAATGCTCACTTTGATACACGAAGTGACCCAGGTTGTTTCCTGTGTGGGAGGTGGGTCTGTGTAGTAGGGTGGAAAGCACAGAGGTGAATGCCCCGGCACTGTGAGCTCCCCAGTCATTTCTGCAGCAGAGCAAGTCTGTTTGCTCAATGCCTTGTGCTCTGGACTCTGGGCATAGAAATAACCAAATACAAATAGTGGGGGTTCATCTGAAACTTTAACTCCGTAATTCACAGGCAAAGGGGGATCCAGACTGATGTCAGTGGGACTGGAGGCAGAAGAGCTCAACTTGAAGTTTACAGCAAAACGTGGGTCTCTGCTCCAGAATAACTTTGCTGTTTTGGAGCAGGAGAAAACTGCTTTCCCGCTTATATCCATCCTGTATCTTCTGCAGGGGGGTGCACTTTTCTTGAGGAGGGGTACTTATGTACCAAAAAATGTATTCTGTTCATGTGTTATTGCTCATATTACCTTAGGCTTCTTTTCAGGCCAGCCTGCATTATCTTGCTCCTTTCTCTGGGCTGTTTAGCCCCATCATATTTTGTGTCTCACTAAAGAAAACCTCCATCTCCTTCCTGTTTAGGAATAGCAACACACAGTCACCCTCCCTGGGGAATGAATGCCAAATAGCAAATGTTTGCTACCAAGATGGTGTGTCTTATGCAAATACCTCCAACCTCATGCACTGACCTTTCCTTTGTTTCCTTATATTTGAAGAATAGTTTCTAAAGCTTTTGTTTCGGGAAGGAAGCAAACAGGTTCTCCCTCCTTTCCCTCCATCCACAGCAATGCAGACACAGCCTGTTCCATCTTGAAGCCTATGGACAGGCATTTTATGGCTGGGGTCAAATAGTGCTTGGAATGAAAGTTAGCATCATTCAGAAAGTCACGAGATGCATCAGAACCACTGTGCCACAGGGGATTGCATTGACCTTTATGAAGACAGACTCAGCTTGCAAGCTAAGACCGACTGTTGAGTCCTCACTGTGCATGGATCTACCCCTCAGACCATTCCCCATCTTCCTCTCCCTCCTTGCAGGCCCAAGGCCCGTGTCTGGATGGTGATGCTGCTGCTGGGGACATGCCTGCTGTACTGCGCCCGTGTCACCGTGCCCATCTGCGCCGTCGCCCTCAGCACCCACTTTGACTGGGACAAGAAGCAGTCTGGGATAGTGCTCAGCAGCTTCTTCTGGGGCTACTGCTTGACACAGATTATCGGGGGACACATCAGTGACCAGTACTGGAAACTATTCTCATGTTTGCTTCTGCTCTGACTTTATTTAATGACACTTAGATTGGTTTTGACCAACCCCAGTCCTAAGTCTTGGCAGTGGCTGTGCCATGGGACAGTGATGGGGTGAAATGTATCCATGGGGAGATGCTTTATGGGTCCCTGCAGCTTGCTTTAACAGCCCTTGGGGTCTCTCCACCAGCCTCACTCAGGGTCTATAGCTCTGATTCAGAAGGGATGTGTAGTTTTGACTGTCTGATTAGATTCCTTTGCCTTGAAATTGCTGCACTGCTTACAGGGCTGTATGCATTCATGGACCTTGCATAGCCAAAATCTCCAGCAAACACAGGGGGTATGCACACAATCATTATGGCCTCAAGATCTCCTACAGAGCAACTGCCAGGAGAGATCAACTGTCACATTAATGGACACTTTAAACCAACAGAGGTTTTTTTTTGTCACCTGGAAACAGTGAAGAGCACTTCTAAACCAGCATAATTCTTCTGACGGAGGTTGTTTTTAGCACTGCTTCTGTAATTGGGCTTAAAAAAGCAAACCCATAGGCTTACATGAAAGAAATAGCGGGTGTGAGGCAGGATTTATTTAGAGAAGTGATAAACGCTGATGCTCTTCACACAGTTCATGGCTGCTGCTCATTGTCCATTGACAACAGTTTGATCCCAGCAGCGTTGGATAGTAAGGGTTTATAGCTGCAATCACTAACTACGAGAAGAAAACATTCCCTTGTGCAAGCACTGCTGCTCTGCACAGCCTGTCTTCATTTTCAGTTCAGCACCTCCAGTTTTCCACCCTATATTCTCATGCACGAGCAAACCCCCATCACAGTTTCCATCATGTTTGGGAAAAAATAGTGTTTCCATTTTACCATGTCAATTAAAAACCAACTTCCCCAGCTAACTGTAAGGACAGATCTGAGTAATCACCTGCTGGGGTTCCTTTCTCCAGCCACCCCATTGTGAGGAGGGCTTTCCTATGAAATCCTTTATGAGGAGCACATGCCTGGAAGAGGTACATTATCCATGCAGTGCACTATGATATTTCATTATGTTCCTCAATATTTTGCATTCAAAAACCTATATGTGAACAGGTAGAGCTGGTGCAAAGGAGCAGATGGAAAACACCATCACTGGATAAGAAAAGCAGGATGGTGATGGCAGCTTGGGCTTCCCCTCTGTTAGAGACTTGAGCACATCAATGTGGTACTGTCTCTAGGGTTGGTGTGTGCTGGAGCTGGATGGGCAGCACCTGTAGCCAGTGTCCTAGTGGGAGCAATCCCAACTCACTGCCTGTTCCAGGGGAGGATGTGGTGGGAAGGAACAGGAGGTCAGAGCTACTCCCAAGGGGCTAAAGACATTGGTGAGAGAAGAACAGGTTTGACTGAAAGGTGGCTCTTGAAAACAGGTTAAACTGGGAAAAGCCCTTGGGTCATCACTGGGGGACTTTGCCCTTTCGCCCTCCCCTTGGTTGTGATAATGTGGTTTGTGTTCCAGAATAGGAGGTGAGAAAGTCCTCCTCCTGTCAGCGTCGGCCTGGGGGTGCCTCACGGTGCTCACCCCGCTGCTCACACACATCACTTCTGCACATCTTGCTTTCATGGCCTCCTCCAGGTTCCTCATGGGGTTGCTGCAAGGTGAGACCCATGTCCTGAGCTGGTGTCTGTGTCTCTCTGCCCATGGGCTTGCTTGCATAGTGAATTCAGATGTAAGCCATGTGCTTTGCTGTGCATGGACCCTTCTCATGCATGTTTGAGCCATCCTCTGCCTCAAAACCGCCTCCACATCCAGGACTTCCATGGGAAAAGAAAGTGGCATTCCTAGAGAAAGCCGCTGATGAATCATTCCCCTGTAGAAACCTCTGTGCCAGGCAAGGGCTGCTGCTTCTCCAACCATCCCTGTTCCTATTTGGTTTTCCACATCTTAAACCCCTTCAAAGCACTTGGCTAAAATCAGTCCTTGCTAAAACTTTTGGATCATTTGGGGTGATTTACCTTCCCTCTTGCCAAACTGCAGCACTTGGGAACTGTTGGGGTAAGTGCATTGGCACTGATGAATTTGCAGTAGCCAAGGTAATGATGAAACAAGGGATTATGGAGAAGGCACAAACAAAACCTCCGTGTTGATAGATTCACTTACATTGTTTTATGTGTTGAATTCATCAAAGGTTTTGGTACTTTGTCTCAGTGCTTTACTCCTGCTGGGTTCTTGACATTTGCTGTTGGTTTGCTCTCAAGGGCGCAGGAGCCTGACTGCTCCCTGCCCTCCTCCCATCACTTATAGGGGTGTATTTCCCATCTCTGGCCAGCCTGCTATCCCAGAAGGTCCATGAGAGCGAACGAGCCTTCACCTACAGCACAGTGGGGACCGGCTCGCAGTTTGGGTAAGTTCAGAAGGCGTTGAGCATCGAGTGGCAGTCTCCAGGCAGCCTACGATGAATGACTTTAAATAGTTGGAGGCAAAACTCACAGCCCAAGCTGCATGTGGATTCCTGGGTCCTTGAGGACACTGCAGCTGAGGAAGCCTCAGGCAGTCGCTTGCATGTCAAGGGTTTATGCATGGTTTTAACTTCCTTTTCAAACCAGGCTTTGAAGGATGTTTGCAACATTTGAATTACTATGGGAAACAGCTTGATTCAGTAGGAAGAGAAAGGGTTGGTCTGAAACTGTTCACCTGCCCTCTTTGATAGATGGGGTAATATCACTTCTGATGTTAATGGCCACGAGAATACTCTTTCTAAATGGAAGGGTTGCTTAAAAGCCAAATAGAAATATTACTGTGTTTAACCACTTGGTTTTCCAGTGTTACACGTTCTCTGAGATGCTTCCTGCACATCCGTAACCCATGTTCTTTTCTGATGTGCATGTTCCAGTGAGGGGTTGGTGAGATCCTTTCATGGTTTCTCCTGCCTGAGTGAGGGTCT
>JASSUY010048127.1:0-27518 GCA_032466535.1 Forpus xanthops
TATTTCTCTTGTCATTATTATTATTGGTGGTAGCAGCAGTGATTTGTGTTATACCTTAGTTACTGAACTGTTCTTATATCAACCTGTGGGAGTTGCATTCTTTTGATTCTCCTCCCCATCCCTCCAGGAGCAGGGGGAAGAAAGAGGGGGAAGTGAGTGAGAGAGAAAACTGCGTGGCTGAGAGGCTTAAAACACAACAAGGTGCAAGACAGAGAGACCCTCTTACCAACCAGCTCCAGACTCTACTTCCCATTAACAAATCAATATGTTTAAAATCAGTGCAGTCTCCTTACGGTTGAAGAATTTCCCTTTCATATCATATTTTGCTGTGCTTTGGAGAGAGCAACCACGTTAACCCTTCAGAAATCCCCTGTTCATCTTTTCTCTACAACAGCTATGGAGATGTCTTTTTAAAGCAATTTTAGTCTATGTTTTGTATAAAGCAGGAATAAGCAGCAGTGCTTTCCATGAAGATAGCAGTGTTCTACAAGAAGCTCAGAAGTGGAGAGCTGGTTTTCCTGCATACCTGGCCAGGGCAAAACTCTGCAGTGCTCTGATGCAGAGCCCTTCCTGCATCCTGGCTAGAGGCACAGGAGCCTATGCTCACTCAACTGGTGCAAGTTAAATGTGCTGCCTTGAAACTAAGCTGCCTGCTCTGAACTGAGGCATAACCCTCCCCTGGATAATAGTTTTGTAGGAAATTTTGGCAGGTTTTCATGAAAAAAGTGTTTTTTTTGCTCTCTGCGCACAGATAGGATCTCACTACACCATACTCTCAAATACAGGCAGCAAATAGGAGTCAACTCCAAGGAGCTGACGAGTGTCAAGAAGTGGTTCCTGACAGATATGAGAGCAGGAGGAAACACAAATCAAGGAGTGGGGAAATAGGTCATGCTGTTGCTATTTTTGTAAGGATACTATTGATTAACCACCAGACTCAGGCAGTGCTTAAATCAGGTATCTGCTCATGTTCCCTTGACTTTGTAGTAATGCTTCATCAAAATTGTCAGAAAGAAAATACATTCCTGTATGAAACTCCCATCAGCCTGAAAGCATGGCCAAGCTGAAGCTGGTCCCCAGCTCCTAGATTGTGGGCAGGAAAGTTTGAGGAATTTGTCAGTGCATTTAGTGCATGAACCTCCCATTTTATCGAACTCAGCACAGCACTACTACAAATAGTTGGAGAGTGTGCAGGTATTTGAATGGCATTTGTACAGAAAGTTCTAAAAACACTCCACTGTTATTTTGTGCCCAACTGCTTTTGAGATCAACAGGGTAGTACTGTAGGTAACAGGATACTTAACAATTAACCAACAGTTATATTACGGTGAATGTGCCTCAAAATACATGCTTTGATATTCAAGTGATCAGCATGGGAACATCAAAAGAAGAGCTCCATGTCAAGCTGAGAATAAACCCCTATTTGGAATCAGCCACATGGGGCTGCAATGCAATGATTGACATTAAGTCCTGCATATAGCTTGGTGCAGGCAAGTGTGGGTTATAGTGGCACTAGCCATAATAAATATCTCCTTGAGCACAGTGCTAAGTCTTTGAAAGACAAGTTGCACACCATGCCAGGCACTTGGGAATGCGCTCTCTTGCACTGCTATTTTCTGTCCTTACAGGGCACCCAACAAAACAATGCATTCGTCTCATTGTTGAGAGAGGTCTTCTACAGATGTGTGTTGGCTTGCTGTGAGGAGAACATAGACTACGCTGGGAGCTGCACCTGACCAAGGCACTGGGAGAAACAGCCAAGCTTGGTACTCCTCTCTATTGCTTTCCAATCCTGCTGTTAAGTGCTTCTGTCTGGAATTCCTTTAGTTTTCCTGATCCATATGATCTGATGGGCACCTTTGAAACATTTTAAAGGAGGGAAAGTGTTGCAGGCAACTAAGGGAGCCCACCAGCACTGGCAGAGTCCAGACAGGTGTGCATGGAGGTTTACAGAAGTTCCCATGAAGTTGATATAATTTTTTGGAGGTTTCCACTTGTATATAATTAAGATAGGGATAGTAATATGATTCTATGAATATAGCCTTTTTCATTAAACACTCCAGAAGTCCTGTAAGTTCCCATTGACAGAAGGTGCTATGAAGGTGGATGAAATTTGCCCTCACTAATGTCTTCTCCCTACAGACAGCCCCATCAGTCTGAGTGTGCTGTCCCCAAAGCCTTATAAGCCAGACAGAGACCTGGGACCCATTCAGTGACCAGGAACCCAAGAGCCCTTCCCCAGAATAATGTGTTCAACAACAGTTATCTTTCAAAATATCTTAATTACCAGGTCAGCCTTGGGAATGCTACCAAACAAACAAGTCACTATATGAAATAGCTAGAAAAACTCTTTGGTTTTGAAGCAATAGAAGATTATTAAGTCTTTATTTTTCAAGGGGGAAGCACTCTGCTAGCTCTCTCAATCCCTAAGAAAATCAAAATGACTGGGGATAAAATGAATATGCATGTCTGGGTGCTGCATTGCACCGATAAGAGCCTCTCCAGTTCTGCTGGCAGCACCATCCCTCCTCTTGGGCT
Source organism: Forpus xanthops (assembly GCA_032466535.1). NCBI lineage: Eukaryota > Metazoa > Chordata > Aves > Psittaciformes > Psittacidae > Forpus > Forpus xanthops. The sequence goes on from JASSUY010048127.1 coordinate 2,539, forward strand.
TCCTGCATCCCTTCTGCCAATGAGAAAAGGAGGAGGAGGAGTGCAAGGAGGAAGCAGCAGAGCCAGCAGCACTGTCACTGGGGCTTTGGCTTTCAGAACCCACTCATCACTGCTCTTGTAGCTGGATGCAAACATACAGCAGTGCTCACCCCTCTGCAGAGGTTTTCCCATCTCAGCCCCAAGCTCTGAAGGGAGGGGAACCGGCAGAACAAAGCCATGATCTCAGCTGCAAACACAATAGGCATCTGCAGGCCCCACAGTGTCCTTGTCACCTGGGGATGGAGGGGTCTGCAAAAGACACTCACTCTGCCCCCTCAGCTGCAGCAATCTCACTGTCCCAGAAAGTTAACCAACCAAATATTTTTCTTTTGTATTTAATCTACAAATGCTTGGTTTTGACAGTTATCCTAATTTCCCACCAACCAGAGCTGGCAAACTGCTGAGAGCCTGCTTGTTGGACATGTAGCCCCAAATCTTCCAGGTCTCAACATCACTCAGAGGTGGGGCAAAGTGACATGATGTACTGTGCCAAGCTGTGCTGTGCCATGCTGCCTGTCACCACCTACATCACCTACTGAGGCAAGGAGCTGTGCTCTGAGCTGAACAGGTCCCATGGATGCTGTGCTGTTTGTGGCTGTGGCTGCTGGGTGAGGTGCTTCCCTTGAGCATAGCATGGGTTTTGCTTAGCGGAAGCAGCTTAGCTCTCATAGACCTCTCTCATATGTCCTATACTCCCACTTAGGACCTCTTTGTTTGATACTGGGGCTCACCAGTGCCCAGTTGTATCTGTTAGTATTAACAGAAAAATTCTGCTGCTACATCCTTGGATCTCATTTCCCTGATCCATAATGTCTCTCATTCTGTTAGCAGTAGATATATGGAGAGCAATCACTTCCAAATAATAAGCCCTCCACTTACAGCAGAAGTGCTCATTAAGTGCATTACCTGGTGCTTTGATGATACTAAACTACATCTCATATTTATTCCCCAGTGGTCATATCTTCTCTGTGGTGAAAATGCCTCCAGCTTTCTCTCCTTGCTAAACTTCATTAGCATGTACTGTTTGCAGAGGATGTTAATTCATTAAATAGGCTTAAGCATGGGATCTTAGAGGAACAGCCCCTTTCTCATCACTGTTGTTCTAAAAGATGCTGGTTTCTCACTTTTATCCAGCTTTTTGAAACCATAGTCCAGTTTTCACACCAGTTAATTTTTAACTGTCATAACCAGTCCTCCCTTGGAGACACCATCACCAAACAACTTGAGGACGTGCAAGCCTCCTTAGGCCTGTCACATTTCTCTTGGTTCACAAATCAACAGTTATATTTGACTGACTGAGATGACAACCCCTTCAATGCCTCTTTTTCCCAGATCCTTGGAGGCTTCAGCGCAATTCACTGTTGAGCAGTTCAAGGTAATAAACTTTAGAGGAAGCAATTAGCTGCGATCATGTGAGGGAGGAAAAAGCCTTTGTTTAGCCCATCCCTAGCAAGTCATGGTGCCTTAGCCCAGAGGTGCTGTTTCCATCCTGTCTCATTCTTCCCATGGGCTGAGAATGAGCTACATTCTCTGTGTTTATCACACCAAGATGGTTCTGGTGTTATAAAAAGAGCTCTATGTTTAAGCTCATATTCAGAGTTGATGCAATTTAGCACCACTCCTTTGCTTGCCAGCATACAGCATGTTTGCACAATATAAAGAAATTTCTTTACAGACAGTGAAGTATTAAGATTGCAATGTTGGCCCAGTGGGGTGGTATACTTCAAAAGTGATGCCAAGTAATGAGTGGGAAGCTTGAAGCCCTCACCCTCAACCAGACCATGGGTACTGCACAGCATGGTAACTCAGGAGAATGAAAAGGCTAAAATAGTATGCAAAATCATTCCCTCACCCAAAGCATATACACCCCACTTATGCATAGACACTGGTCTGATTTCTTTCTTCCTTCAGGTTCTTCGATGGCTATTCTTTATTAATGTATCATACGACTGTCACATACTTGCCCATTCAGCCAAGGAGATTCTAAGTCAGAGCACAGGTAATGAAATAGTGGCTTTTTATTGAGTATGTCTGAGCCTCAGACTCAGCCACTAGCTCAGACAGAGGTACTTCCAAGTGCTGTTGCACCTTTTCTGTAGCCTTCCACAGAAAATGAAGGATGGAAAGAACTCAAAGTCCTCTAAATTGGGAAAATATGCCCCAAATCTTCCTGATACTTAGGAGTTGGTACTAGAATGGCAGAAAGCAGCCCAAGAAGGTCATCTCAAACCTCAGCTCAAGGCGGATGCTCTCATTTTTATCCACACTTGACACTCACAGCTTTCTTTATGTTACTAGTAGCAAGCTTGTGTTCAGCTCAGCTGATATCCTGCGTCTCCACAGCAGCTTGATTCAGCAGCAGCCCCAGGTTTATATTTACAAGCTATGATTTCCTGATACCTTGTACCCCACCATATGTCGCAGTCCCTTGCCATACTAGCAGCTCTCCAGGAGTTGCTTTTTGGGTTTTCTACATCCCTTCTCCACTGGAGGACTCCAAACTGGATGTTTTACAACAGATGTGTTATGGGCAAGGGGGAAGATAACTTTCCTTGATGTGCTGGCAAGGGTTTCATGGAAGCTCTTAGACATACTTAGCAAGTAAAGTCAGAAAAACAAATTACCCTGGCTTGTTTGGAGAAGCCAACTCCATGCATATGCATTTTGTGACCTGTTGGAAAGAGTGAGATGCTCTTTGCTGTTAGCTGCGGGATCGGTACCACTGTCTTCTTTGTTGGCCAAGCAGAGGGCTTCACAGAGCAACTTCATGTGCAGCATGACTTAGCGCAGGAGGAGGCAAAGCAGGCGCAGTGAGATTTGGATAGGGATGACAATCTCCCTGCTACCGGGAGTCGCCCTCGCAAAAGGAAACATCCGGCCCCATCAAGTGGCAGCTCAGCAAACTGCAGGAAAACACTGCTCAATCGGTTGTACTCGGGGATTAAATATTTCCCTACTTCATCTTCCTTCTGCCTGGCACAAAGTTACCCATCTTATGCTCTTTTGAAAATAAAAAGGGTGCTGGTCATTTTTTAGCAGCACCAATTTAGTGGTTAAATTACTAAAGGGGAAGCTTAGAAGTGGTTACTTTCTTTGCAATTGTAAATTCAGTTAATTTAAGAAGTACTAAGGTTATTTTTCCAAATAGCACTATTTATAATAGCTCTTCCTCATTGGAAGTGTTGCCAGCTTTGTAAGTTTCTAGTTTAATGTATTATTATTCAGTGTAATTAATATGCAATTATTTAGTGTGACGCTTAGAAAGGCAGAGAAGATTACAGTATCTGTGCCTCACACATGAGTGTTCAAATACTCTATGTGCTGCATAAGAGGGTTATAAATAGTACACCTATGGTGAAAGGCAATGTGGTTGGTTTTAGGTCCAGCCACAGCTGCAAACCACCCAGTTCCCTGACCCTTGCTTGCCTCAGCATAACCCAGGCAGGTGTTCAAATTCAATCCCTCAAATACAGTTTCCCACAGTTGTAAGCTTAGTACAGAGTGAATTTTGGATTATTAGATGTACTACCTATCACATGAACTACAGGCTTAGAAACCACAAGTGTCTATTTCAGCACTTAAACATTTCACAGCAGTAAATGGATATGAAATGATGCTGTTACTGGCATTGAAGTGATGTCTGGGATTACAAATCCTGGGGCTTACATTGAGTCAACACATAGTTGAGATGCTTGAAGTCCTGATTACTAATGCTGCCTGCACAGGCAGGGAATAGTAGAGAATAGGCTCTGCTGTCAGCAAATCCCTGCATTCCCGCTCAGCCCCATTTTAAGAAAGCTGCATAGGGCAGAAAGTCATGAGACTCGTGCACAGGAGAAAAGGAACCAACAGTCCTTGCTGTGTCTCATAAGCAGTGTTCCCTTCTCCATGTTCTGATCTGTCAGCAAGGAAAAGGGTCCTTAGCATAGCTAGAAGGAGTCTATCCAGCTGGGAAGGTAGCTCAATCTTCAGCTAGAGATGCCTGGTTTAAATTCAACCAACCTGAGAGCATTCGTGACTACTATCATTTTACTCGGTATCTTCCCATCAGTTAGGTACTTCTCAAGTATTCATGAAGAGCTTTGAAAGCAATTTTGTGATTGAATCTGTTAATTATTTTCTCTCCTCCTCACCTTCTGTTATGTTCATTTCAGGAAACATCAATCTAATACCCACTTCTGTGCAAATGATCTCAGAAACCTGAAGAAAACATGAGTTGATTTGCATCTACCTCAGCATAAAGTATCCCACAAGAAAAAACCTACACCTCTGCTACCAAAAAAAAACCCAAAAAATTCACTTTTGATGAATATTGATCATAACATCCTTGCTGCTTTTGGATTCAGAGCACAACTTTTCTGATGGATCACATGCCTGGAAAGCCACCATGCCAGCCATGCTGGTCCTTTTAGGGCTGTTTCCATTGCCTTGGCGCCAGCAGCATTTGTTGGCCAGGGATTTAATAGAGGGCCAAAAGAGAGCAGGCCTGAAAGTGATGCAGGCTCCAGCAATCTCCATTGAAATTCAATATAATTCCAATAATCTGCTAAAAGGTCACTGAATAAAGAGTAATTCAACACGCAGTCTATAGCAAGATGATAGCGTTACTGGCACACAGCCTATTTGCTCTCACAGATAACTTGCTAAGTGAGGCTATTTTCCCTGAAAGACAAAAAGCTTGGGCTAGAAACATAACCATCTCACTGGGAGCTGCGATTTTCCTTTTAATTCCATGTTAGAGGATTTCTAATGCCCCCAAGGTACCCAGCTGGATCCTGGAAAGAGAAAATGAGCACAGCATATTCCTAGCATGGTCCCATGAGACTGAAATAGCAGCCAAAAAACAACAGCATCACTGGGGAAAGAACTTGTCTGGAGGGAGGAAGCAGGGCTCCTGTTTCTGGGTGCATTTGGGCAAGACAGAAGGTGTTCAGAGGGTGCTGTGACTGGGTGCACAAAGACCTCCTTTCTGCACTGCCATAGTGGTGCGTGCAGACGGCAGCTCAGCCAAGTGCCTGCCCCAAATCATGTCCCAGGCAGGTGCCTGATGCTCTCAGCATATCCACCCAGCCAGAGGATCTCTCCGAGCTGTCCCCCAGTGTCCTCACAACTGGAGAGCCTGGTGATGGGACTGGCACCACCTCAACACAAGACTGTGCCTCTTGCCAGGTGGAGATGCATCCTCCAACACAGGGGATTGCAGTTGTGATCACAAAGCTGACTGCTTTATGCAAGGCATTTGGGGTCACATTCTTAGCCAGCATCAAGGACCTTCATTTCTGAGGTCAGTTCTTGAACAAGGATCCAGTTCAGTCTGAGAAAACAGCAGAGTTTTGTACTGAGGCAGGAGAAAATATGCAACTGCTGCTTCACACTAACAAGCTCACTGTTCTTTACATTCCCAAGGATCTCAGACAAAACCTCTGATCTACTGTAATAAATAGAGCATGAAAATCAGGTTTGGGCTTCAATTTTATCCATGACGTTAGCTCTGCTTTCCCTTTTTTCTCCTGCAGGGTGAAGTCCTAATGAAAAATGGCAAAAGTCAGTGCTAATAATCTGGGTATTATTTTTCCCTCAAACCTGAGTAAGGTAGATTTCAGCAACAATGGATTTACAGCTCAGAGCTTTCCAGCAAGCCCTGATTGTGCTACTGGCTAAGCCACTGCGGCATTGGCATCTCCTAATAGCAGGATCTTCCCAGTTCCCAGCAAGGATCAGCCTGACTTCAAACTTCTCACCTCTTCCTGCAGAGAAATGACTGACAAAAGAGTAAAATAAAATAAATCCATTGATCAACTTCTTTCCTACCAAGCTGCCTCGCTTTCTAAAAATGGAAGGGTTGCATTTCAATTACCCACTTGTGCTAGTTTTTACAGGGCTTCTGTGGCCTGGGAGAGCACTGATATTAGAAACCCGAGGCTTGGATCACTTACCTAGAACACAGGACACACCTCACGCCTCTTTCACGTCCTCACAAGGCAAAGTTTATTACAGCTTTTTATTTCCAGGCATACCCACCTTGGGCATCCAGTCTGGGAGGCAGTTTGCTAGAAAGCTCCTGGCTTTGAGACATGGTGGGAGCATTCCTGAACATACTCAGCTGCTCAGAAGTGAAGTTGGGATAAAGTCATAGTCAGGTTTATCCAAAGCTATGAAAAGCCTGATGGACTCATTTTGTTGTGTATTTTGCTGTGCTCACTCATCAAAAGCAAAGTATGGTAGAGAGGCATCTCGCTCTTGAAAGGAACTGGCACGAACACGGGTGGGAACACAGCTCATGGCTCCCATCAGGTTATCAATCATCCCTCCACGACATGGCCATTGGTGCCACTCAAGTCACTGCTTGACTGAGCATCCTGTGATTGCCAGAAAACCACATGCCCAAGCAGCTGCTGAGCAGTCAGCCAAGGAAATCCTGGGAATGGTGAGGGGAGAAGCAAAACCTTCAGCCACTTCTCCTGATTCAGAGAGCAGCTAAATCTAAAATTGATGATAGCTTGGTTACCATTTAACTGATGTGGGGGTTGATTCAGGTTGAATGGCTGCTGAATTCAACCTCAGCAGAAAGCTGCCCTAAGCTCTGCTGAGGCAGAGAAGGGTGGTTTCCTGAAGTGCAAAGTGCATTTCAAAGGGACAGCTTGTATAAATCCAGGCAAGGTCCTAGCTTTGCAAAGTGATTGGTTGTAGAGATCAGGGTCATCTTCTAATTCAGAAGGTGAGAATTCATGGCATTACTTAAATAATATTGCATGGTGATGAATTCATAGTGTCTGGATTGTAAACTGCTCCCTGGCTTGGCAGAAGTTCCGCCTTTGATCCTCACCTAAAGAAAGAAAGATTACTTTCCAGAAATACATAAGCAGCAGTTCCTTTGCATCACAAAAGTCTCCTATTGCTCTCATAACATTTTCCAGACCATTATTTTGGAACACCATACAGGATCAAGGTCTCTGTGCAACTGCACGGTCCATTTGCTACCTACAGTCCCATTAGAGCTCCTTTCAGCTCTGCTTTCTGTGGGAAACCTTGTCTGTTGCTAACTATACTGACCTCCCAAAAGGCTTTGAGTCCAGTGATGGCAAATGGTGTATAAAAGCATGATGTTATCGCAATTAGCCAGAGTCATTAAGTGCATCATGGCAGGTAATGAGTACATGTCATATGTCTGGACAATAATTCAACAGCTTAAGAGTGTTGAAAAAGCATTTGTGTTTTCAAAATGCCTTGGGTTTTAAAGGGGGGAATGAGGCCACAGCGACTTTTCACAGAGGAGCCACATGAGGGGGTGATTGGCAGATGCCAAGGCTGTGGGAAAGGACAGACCTAGCCTAGTATCCCCCTTCACCCTTGTTGTTTAACACCCTTTACATTCAGACCATCCAAGTGAAGGCTGTCTTACAGTGAGATTTTACCCTGGAGGCAGACTTCAGGCAATGAAACCATCCACCCTGGTTGGGAAGTCACCATGGGAGGGTAGCAGAGGACCCATGTCTTGAACATGCCCATTCATACCCAGCCTCCACAACAAGCTGGATTTCAGCATGGACTCCTGAAAGTTCCAGGTCTGAGCCATGACATGAAGCACCCTCAGCTCCTGTTGCTGTCAGAAGAGTCCTTGATGGCTTCTCCATCATGGCATGGCGTTTCTCACATCAGTAGCAGGAAACCCTCTCTTAAGCTGTTCTGTTCGGGTTGGTTCAAACAGCAAATGTACAGCTTTGAGTGTGAATCAACATTATGATTCATCCTTCATGCAATGTATCCTTTCACTGTGGTTAAACAGCTATTCTGTAAGACATGAACTTCACTTAAGTCTACATGGTTTATTTGGGTATGGAAATACAGATGCGGTCCTGTTCAGACTGCCATGCCCGGGAGCCAGTGACAGCATATAAAAATAGCTTATGCTGTCAGCATGGCTTTTTCTTATTTGTATTCTGAGTATTATCACTTTGGCAGGCACAGGAAGCTCTTCTTGTTTGCATTTTATTTTGCCTACAGAAAATTTACAGTTCAAATGACTTCTCTGTGCTTCATCAGATTAATCGGATGACAAATTGCTTGAGCTACAGAAAAGAGACCTCAGAGAACAGAAAACTGTAATAGAAGACAAAATTAAATGCCTGCTTTTGGTAGGAGCAAAGGTTTTACTCCTTACCAATCTGTTTTCATTTATCCTTTCTATGTTAAAGCAAAGCTTTGAGAAATGGAAATCAGATTATTTAACTTGATTACAAGGATCTGCAGGCTTGACATCATCATTTTCTTCAGTGACACAAAACCTCAGAAATGTCTCCCAAAAGAAACAGCTATGTACTCTATTTATGCTCCACTTCTTACTTCTACTGAAGTAAAGCATCCAGAGAGAGGCTTATTTTTTTCCTCATTTATATTGGTTTTGATGGCTTGCTGCTATCCAGAACGAGTAGCTTAACAAATACCCAAAGATATGTCCCTTTTTCAGGAGGGAACAGGGAGCTGGGATGGATTTTCTCTTCCTTGTCATGCTGGCTGACCTTGCCTGCAGTTACACAGAGCAAAAGCAATGAAGATGCATTGCCCCAGTTTCCAATAAGAGCCTTAACACATACTAAATGTCAAGTTTTGAGCTCTGAACTGCTCTTGAAAGTTTGGTCTTAAATTTAGATGAAGTATTAGTTCCTGTGCAAGAACTCTTCTGGGCTGGCAATTCACAGGCAGAACTGTGGCACCATCTTCTGGATGACTCTTTAGACAGTAAAAAATAACCCACCTAAAGAGAAGATGTTTCTTTATCATCCCTAACAAAGAGAGCAGCTTGAATATTCATTGACTGTGCACTCCTGATTACAGCAGGCTTTAAATCATTTCATTATGCCACCCATTTTGGAAACACTAAGAGCTAGTCAACCTCTTGATTGCTGAATATTGGTGTGAGAGAATACAGATTTTGCTTCTGAAAGGATATTTCCACCCACAGAGTGGTAACAAGAAGTGCCCCATGTATTAAACACAGGGGCATAACTGCCCTGTTGTGAGGTCATGAGCTCAGGCTGTTCTTTAGTGAAACAGCATGAGTTATTCTGCCTCACAATGTTACCCATTGAAAGTTTGCAGTTTTTAAGAGGAAAATTGAAGAAAGAGGTGCAAAAGAGGATTTGAAAGGCAGTCTGTGAGTGCCTGTAAGTGTAATACACAGCCCAAGATGCCTGCTACAGCCTAACACAGAACTAAGGAATTAGAAAAGTTTACAGACTTATAAGCATGGCTTTCCTGAACACAGATTTTTGAACAGTAATTACAGCAAAACCCATAAGGCATGCAGCTATCTAAGGACCAGGGCATTTGGGGAAAAGATGCTGATGCACAGCAGCTCTGCTGCCCCTCAGCTGCCAGTTCTGTGCATCCTCCCAGGGCAAGTGAGTTTCAAAAAGCATTTTTTACTCATGTACTTGTGCATTTCCAGGTGTTATGTTCAGTTGGTGGTGACCACGGAAAACTCTGTTAACAGCTGAGATTACCAGTTGCATTCCAATTATGGACTGTGGGTCATCCATCAGGTTCTTGTGACACTGACATCTTCTCCTTGACTAAAATAAAGAGCTGATTTGATTCTCTTTTTGCTGAAAATAAGGGATCGAGTGCTGCAGAGGCTTCTCACCTCTGCTGAGTTTTCCTCTGCTGGTTACACACTGACATAGGGGGGCTGCAAATTTCCCTCCCCCTTCCTCCCCCAGGTACCACATTCAGAGCCCTCAATGGGTACTGACTGGGATGAGTATCATATAAATCTTGTGTAAAGGAAAACCCAAATATCCAAACTATACTTGAAGCTGACACTTGATAAATTCTCCTTGGCCTCACACAACATAAGGTGCTCTGTTCCTTCTGCTTTAGGAGAATACCAGCGCTGCTTTTCTTTGTGATATGAGTTTTTCAGGATATATTCACTTGCCCTATCAGTTCTCACTCTTAAATCCAGAGTACAAAAGCATCAGCCCATCTAAAGGATCTTTTTGTTTTCTCTGTGCTCCAGACCATGCTCTGTGCACTGGGAAGGACAAACAACACAGGTAGCTCCCATTCAAATGAAACCAGAGAGCCTTACCTGTTTGTGCTGTATTGTGATCTGACTTTTCATAGCTCTCATATGTTATATTTGATCACTGTAATCATGTCATTTATCTTGGATGAGTGATAACTGGGCTGTTTTTCATAGTTCTATATCATGACATACAAAATCATTCCAAAGGAACTTCAAGACTGGCATAGACTGACATTTACACCGTGAGACTGAGCTGCTCATTCAGTGTGGAGACCAGCTATGGTTCCCAGAACCAGCAGCACATATCACACCAGATGAGATTTCTGGGGGTAAGAGCACTATATCTATAAGCATAAGAGACAGCTTAGGTTGTCTTCTTCAATAGCAGCTTGAAGATGAAGTATATTGCCTGAAATGCCCAATGACCCATTCCTGGCAGTTTTCCAGGCCAGGATGGACAAGGCTTGGAGCAACCTAGTCTAGTGAAAGGAGGTTGGAACTAGATGAGCTTTAAGGTCCCTTCCAACCCAAACCACTCTGTGATTCTATGGCTCTATTAAATAATGCAGGGTTCAGAGATACAACCCTGCTCCCAGTAAATTCATGGGACTCCTGTTGCCACCAGCAATAGTTTCTCTGCTCATTCTCATGCTTCTGCAACATACAACACTCTACCCCTGCTGAAATTAGCAGCTACAACTGCCCAGCTCACCCTGGTACTACAAGCAGGACCCAGCCACCCAGCACTGCCTGCACAGCCCTCCTTTTGCTGCAGAAAGAAGCCCCTGGAACTGCTCTGAGCTGCCCATGGGTCACTGCATGCCATTTACCCTGCACCACTACTAATCCTATCAGCAGCAGTTTCTTCACTCAGATGTCCAGTAACTGAAAGCATTGGGGATTTTGGCTTGCATGCTGGGTTATAGAAAAATATTATGGCTGGGTATTAAACTCCTGCTGTGAAACATGACATATGCCAGAGGAGAATATCAGATATTCCTGCTCCTTTCCCTTTGAGGTTATACATGGTCAGGGTACAGCAGGGGTCAGAGGAGCATGAGCAAATGTTGCCTCTCTTAGCTGGCTCAATACGTGTGAATTTTCAGGGAAAAGCTATTGCTTAGACCTCTTTTCTATCTCCCCAAAATTAAACTCTAGCTGTAGAGTGGAGCACAGAGTTCTGTTCTTTTCTCTCAGCTCAAAATTAAAGTCAAGCTGTGTAATGCAGTGCAGATGTCCGCTCCATTCCTCTCTCCTCCAAATTAAAGTCTACCTGCATAAAATAGCTCCAAAGAGAGCTTTTCATGCCAGAGCTATAAAATTTATTAGGGAAAGCATATGCATAGTGTGATTAGGGAGTCTATGCAACGAAAAATGATGTATACTTTAGCCACTTACTATCCCTGGTGCTATTCTGATGTCTTTCTATGTCTGGAACTGAAGCAAAAGGAAAGCTAATTTGACATGCAAGTGCTTTTCTCTTCAAAGGCTCCAAAGAATATGGGTCCAGATGCCACACTCTTGATTAAAAGTGGACCAAGGGTGTGCAAATGACATGCAAATATATTTGAAATGTCCAATTCTTGATGATATCTAGTCATATTTGATCACCTTTTCTCTTTTGCCTTTTGCCATGAGTTCAGCAGTAGCAGTCATTTTTCTCCTCCTTGGTAGCTGGTGTAGCTCTGTGGTTTTGACTTTCAGCCTGGGAACTATGCTGAAAATACCAGTGTTTTCATGTTTTGGTCTAACCAAGGACTTTCTGAGTCTCATGCTCTGCCAGGGAAGAGGAGTGGAAGCTGGGGGGAAGCAGAGACAGGACACCTAACCCAAACTGACCAAAGAGGTATTCCATACCACAGCACGTCATGCTTAGGATGTAAAAATGGAGAACAGAGACCTGGAAGGGTGGGGGTGCACTGCATGGTCGGGTTTGGTATTGGACGGTGAGCAGTTATATTCTCTTTCCTTGTATTTCTCTTGTCATTGTTATTATTGGTGGTAGCAGCAGTGATTTGTGTTATACCTTAGTTATAGCAGTTATCCCTTAACTGTTCTTATCTCAACCTGTGGGAGTTGCATTCTTTCAATTCTCCTCCTCATCCCCCTGGGACTGGGGGAAGAAAGAGGGGGGAATGAGTGAGTGAACTGCTTGAGGGCCTTGAACCACTACACCTTCCTCACAATAATGTGTGACAGGGTCTTGCTGGACAAATGTTTACGAAGGAACTTTCACATGTGAAAATTCAAGGGCTCCTGCACGAGCAAGTGTACTCTAATCTGTGCTAGAAGTGCTTCCAGAACCATCTTTCCCTCCTCAGCAGCTTTTCTATTACCTATGGCAAGTGCAGTTGAAGAAAATCAAACATTAGATCTGCCAAATATCATGTATATACTTAGTTTTGTTGGTAAGGTTTGCAAACAAAGTGTTTTGTTCTACATTCCTTCAGCTCCTAGGACATGAACAAGACTGTAACTTACTTTCCAAATACAAGTAATAAATCCCAGCTCTGTTTCACTTGGAGTTAAACACAACCAGCTTTGAAACTCATATCCTCAAGCAGAGCCAGACAGGGTTTTCCTTTATCCAGGAAGAAAAGATTAATTGCTCAGATAGTGGCTCACTCATTTGCTCACATCCTCTGAGAGAGGCAGTGATGCACCTGGAAAGAGCACAGGGTGGTTTGCTGCTGTTGGAGGGTCTATTTATAGGAGAAAATAGTTTTGTGTGTGGTTAGACTGTGGCCAGCACCAGAGCTAGGGACAGTAGATGAAATACAATGATCGTGTTTGCTGAGACAGTAAAAGGCTGTTTTATGATCTAGTGTGATCATGGAATTACAGAATGGTTTGGGTTGGAAAGGACCATAAGATCATCCAGTTCCAACCCCTTGACACGGATAGGGATGCCTTCCACTACAGCAGGTTGCCCAAAGCCCTGTCCAACCTGGTCTTGAACACTTCTCATGATCAACTCACAACACTTGCAATGCTTGGGGATTTCCCTGGAGATGTGGTGGCTGAAGAACAATTTCAGGCTTTTTTTTTTTTACAAAATGAAAAATGCCACCCTTCAAAACTGTAAAAAATCTCGATTCCTACGTATTCTGAGTTCAATTGCAAAGAATCCTAACTTTATTTTAGCAAAACATGCTTTAAGGTGCCAGGCCTGTGCTTATGAGCAACAAAACTGAACTCCTGAAAAACAAGGTAGACAAACAGGAAACAATAACAAGGATCCTCACACTGAAGCTAAGGTAAGTGCAGGAGCCCAATAAAAGGTGCAGACAGTCATACCCACACCATTCAAGGGCTTACAGCAGCTGCAGAAAGTGACATCTGGGCTGGGATAATCTGACTTCCAATGCAGTGGCTTTATGAGAGGGAAACACCACTGATCTCAGAGGACTTGTTCCAGATTTAGCTTTGTGTGGGATCAGAATGAAACCAGCTGCAGCTGCTGCAGGCTGCCAGCCCTGAAGCACTGAGCAGCCCTGGGTCGGTGCTGCAGCATCCTCCAGGACAGGGGGCCCCTGGGAGTCGCTGGGTACCATAGGAGCAAGAATGCAGGATGGTTTCAGTGCCTTACGCTTCACTGGAATGGATGCAGCCAGGAAAGGACTTTGCTGGTTAAATGAACCATCCCAGGCATGCATTTAGCTTGTCCCAACTTCATGATGCACATCCCAACTCTGAAGCAGCCAAAGTGCTGGAAATGGCCTATGGGAGGGGTGGTGAGTTGACCACCTGGAGCAGGTACTCAAGCAGTTTGAAAATCATTCTCTCTGGAGCTCCCATCTCTGCTATAAAGCATTTGACTGACAGCTTTCTCCCTCCCCCCCCCCCCCCAATCCTTTCATGGGTGTCTGGACACTGGTATTTTTATATGCTCTTTACCATCCCAAACCCACTAAGAATTTCAAAACCAGAGGCAAAAGAAAGCCCCCTTTGTGCCCTGCAGGGTATGGCCATGCAGCAGAGAAAGGGAGATGATAATTAGGATGTGTTGCCAGGGATGTCAAGGCAGTATGATGGCAATGCAGGGGAAGTTTGACTAAATATATCCACCGTGAAAAATTGCATAATAAAACAAAAAGCCAATTAATATTTATAAAACATTTAGGCTTCCCTGATTCGCACTTTGAACATTACATTTTTTTCCAAGCTCAGATTAATGCGTAAATAAGCATATAATAGAGCCATTATTTGCAAAAAGTCATCCTTGTCATCATGGAATCCAAGCTGGTTCTTCTTTTTGATGCATTTTAGGTAAAGGGACTGATTCTTACTCATTCTTTATACTGTGTCAGCAAATTACACTCACTTTAAGGCACCTTTTACTTTCCTAAAAAGGCTTTTGTGCAAACAGGGGTTGAGAATGAATTGTTGATATGTGAAATGAAATTATTTGAATTCTGAAAGGTAGCAAATATAGCTCAAATATTTGGAGAAGTGACACATTCAATACAAAACTCATGATCTTTAACACACATTGCTGATATGTTATTGCTTATCAGTAGTCCTCAATTTATGCATTTCCCCTATGATTTAAAGGTTTTGCATTTACAAAAGAAGGCTGATCATGGATTTACTCACAGCAAAATTAGCTGCTCTAAAAGAATGAGATGAAAGGCAACTGAACAACCCCAAATCCTGCTGCTCTCATATTCACACTGAACAGCACAGAGCATATTTTGCACTAGATGTCCTGTAGAGAGCTGTGAAAACCTTCAGTTTCCATGATCTTTTACTTCTGAAATGCAGCAGGTCCTGTGGGTCCTGAGCCTGCATGCTCAGATAGTGAATAATGAATGTGGGGAGATCAGCTCTTCAGCTCAATGAGTCCTTTTTCTCCTTCAATCTGTTACATGTCCAGGATGGATTTTCTTTAATCTTTTCCTCCAGCACAACAGGATCAGATCAGGTGCTTGTACACACACATTTGCTCATCCACTTTGCTTAAAGACCTCTATAATATTTTAGGATTAAAACTGATTGACTTAACAAATTGTTCTTCAGATTTTTACGCTTATTTCCCCTTTCCCTCATTTCACTTGTGATGGAGACAAACAGAGCCTGGCCACATCAGCCACTGCTCTCCCTTGGGGCAGCAACAGGATTAGGGAGCAGAGCAGTCTGGATGCAACACTCCTGTTAGCTCATGTACATATTTAGATTTCAGATTTGCAGCTAGTCTATGTTAAACTTAGGAGAAGAAGAAGGAGACTGTTTAAGGGAGACTCATGAGCCTTTTGCATTATATATAGAGCATTTAAACCCAGATTATTAACTACTACTGAGACACAAGCCTGGGCAATACAGATTTTGGGACATGCTCTTCTCTATCACACCAAGAAAAACTGTTGTCAAAACACAATTGAGTTTCAGACTAAACACTATGGGCATTGTCAGATCCATTCTCAGAAAGAAACCATGGAACAGCCTAAGTTTCAGTAGATGGTCTTAACAGCTCCCACGCCATGGTATATACCCAGGGAGGTGCAGGGGTGCAAATCAAGGGCTCTTTTCAAACGTCTTTGCCAAGGGGTCGGCAGTAAGTGCAGAGGAAATGCTGTTCCTGGCCAGAGAAACTGAGCTTGAGACTCAAGTCTTCAGTATGCTTGCACACTCAGTACTTTTAGACAAGAGTAATGCTCCCTTGCTGGTATTATTTTGCTCAAAGAAGCAGCTAAACTCTCACTCTCCTATTCAGTCCTTTGCCTGTGATTCCTTTTCTCATTGCTGGGTGGCCATAACATCACACAACATCCCACATTGTACAGGGGTACAAACACTCCTTTGTCCCCATGGAAAGTATCACCCCTGAAAGGATCCATAACTGCATCTGCCTTTTTGTGGCCGTATTGCACTGATGGCTCACAGCTGTGTGAACATGCATATACATGAATAGCCAGACCCTGTTCTTCTAGTCACACTTGCTGTGCTCTCTTCTTAAGGCAAGAACAGCTGGATTTGGTCCTTTGGTTATGCGTATCCCCTATAGCTTATACTACTATAGGAGACACTGCCAATTAAGTCAGTATTCCTTCTAAGTGCTAAAACTGCCACAAACTGAGATACAAGCATGAATATACACGTATACACAGACACTCGTCTTCTCAACAGGCCTCCAACCTCACCATGAAGTTCTGATGTATACAGATCACAGAAATAAACTGTGTGGCTTTCATAAAGATCAGGCTGCTCTAGAAGTTGCTTCTGTCAAGGCAGATTTGGAGAAAACGAGTGCAGCATCACTACATCACCTCTTGCTGACAACAGCCCGGAGCAAAGGGAAACTTCTTTGTTTTCTTCTCCAACCTCCCCTTCTTTCCCCGGTCTACCAGTGCTCCCAGACAGCCTGAGCTTATAATTTCTCCCATATAAGCTGCTTCAAAGACTCAAACCTTTGTTTTCCATTTCCCAGACTGATCCTGTGAGAGCTACCACAGCCTCCAGCTGCTTCTGCAGCTGAAGAGGTGTCCTTACAGGACTTCAAATGGTTTTGGAAACTGCAGCAGTAAATATAATCAAAAACCAAAGACTGAGGAAGTGAGACAAGAGGTGGTAAACTACAAGGAGGGAAAGTGAACGAAGATGTGGCAGATTTCCCTTCTCCTGCTCCCTTTTTGGTGTTTAAGGTCTCAAGATTTTTCTCATTTGTAAGACCTTGAGCATGAAACAAAGCTTCTCTTAGGAGAAGCTAAAAAAAAAAAAAACTGAATTAGAAAACGCTCAGCAGATATTGACAAACTCTGGAGCAGCTCAGTACAAAGTACAGTACACAAAGCCCCATCTACCCCTCTCATTCTCCCCTCAAGCACTATATACAGCCTTGCCAGCCCTCACTAATTGAGTTACCGATGTCTGTGGGAGGAGCTAACGCAATATAATCCCCTCCCTCCAGTGAAGCACATTTTCCCTTCTTAGTTGCAGGTCTGGGGTTTTCGTGCTGAATTGTGTCTGCTATGCTTTTCTGTGACTTTTCTTGTTATATTTACGGTTTTAAAATCCTTTTTCTTTTCTTTTTTTTCCCTCACTCTACTTTTCTGTTTCAGTTTCATGCTGTTGCTTCTGTTTGGTACCACCCTTTCACCATGGCTTGTGTGTTAGTGCTGTGCCTACCTGTGCTCTGACCTGTAGCGTCTCCTGGTGTTTCTCTTTCCAGTACGAAGCAAGGTCGAAGTTCTTCAAAACAAAAGGCAGTCACTATTCCTGCAGCTTCGGGGACTGTGGCTATTTGGACAACTCTAAGAGGGTTTTTCTAACTGATGAGAAGGCTAATTTATCCTCATTAAAACTGGGTGTTGTTTGGTATATAGGGCTGAAACGCTGGCTGGTTCTTTGTGCTTTATAGTGCCTAAATGATAACTTCAGGAGCAAATTGTGAGCAATGTCTTTCCCCTTTCACACTGTCCCTGTGGTAGTGGAGAGCCTGGTTAGGGCTTGGCTACTTGCGAGGATCCAGGCTCTGTTCTACCTTTGGGGGTACATGTGAAGCTGTATAGAGGCTTTACACGCTTGTTTGAAATGAGGCGGAAGCAGGATCTGGAAGTCCTTGATGGGGAGAAGAGACTTCACTGCTGTCCGTCCCACTCTGGGGGAGCTGCACCCTTCCCTGTGGGTGCTATAAGGGAAAATGAGCTCAACAGGCAGCTGGAATGGGCACTAGAAGTTGCTGCTTTTCTTGTGTGTGTATTTTAATATTTCCACTAAGGCTTAACAAAAAAAAAAAAAAGAGAAAGCTTTCTTTAATTATTTCAGATTTGATGAAACACAAATTTAAAACCACACAATCCTGGGAGGAAAGAATGGATTTCACTTGTCAACAGTGGTATAAATAGCACTTCAGCCGCCAGCATGGCTGTTGCAATAGCTTTAGCCAGATTGCATATCTAAAGGAAACTCTGATCCCTTAGCATGAGAAAGAGATGTTAATTGTTGTGAAAAGGAATGTCTTCAGTTGCTTTTGGTGCTTATCTATTGTTTTAAGTAGTTCTCTTTGACAGGTAATAAATATTCTGTTTTGAGGTGTTACCAATAATCTGACTTCAGCACACACTGGTAAACTATCCACACTTTTGGCTAAACTTCCAATTGCACCCCACTAAGTTCCTTATTAAAACCTGGAGGTTTCCAGCACTGTTTCTTACTCAACCTCAAAGCTTGATAAAGCAGTTAAGGAAATTGTAGTAAGCATGAGAAAAGCAACAATAAACTGTGAATAGGTGCTGATGTTCATGGATAGGCAGTATTTGAGATTTGTAGGTTCTTGCTCTCCTGTGATTTGTAGTCCATTTCACCAAGTGTGTAGTGTTTTTTTTTTTGCTTCTGATCCCCAGAAGTGGGATGTAAAGAGGTGTTCATTTTCTAAAAGTTCCTTGAAATCCTGTTGCAGATTACAGGAACTGGTGCTATGCTCAACCCTTTTATCCATCCACCAAGTACTAATTAGGTGCCTTTTACATGAACACCCAAATGGGTTACTGTCTTAACACCTTCAGTACCCAGGCTTTCACCAAAGAAGCCTGCAGAGTGTTTTGATCTTATTCGCAGCATCCCCACTGCTGCTGTGACCTTGCCCGGGCTGCACAGCAGATGATGCTTTGCCTCTCATCCTGGTCTCAGCTGCAGCTCTGTGCTTGGGGCACCCTCTGGAAAGGATGATGTTTGACCTTTCCTCGGCTGCAGAAGACTGAATTTTCCTCCCATGCTTTGTGTGAGAGCTCAAACCAGCAAGCAGCAGGGTGAAAGGCAGGGAGCAGTTTTAACAAGGAGCTGTTGTCACTGAAATGACGGGCACCAGCTCCTAGCTTCAGGCTGTAGTTGAATGTGGAGTTACATGGCTATTCCTTGGAGAGCAATGGCGTTTGGGATGCTTGCATTCTTATTAGCTACCTTGCACAGCCAGCTGTGAAAAAATGCCTTCCAGCTTGCAGGGCAGTGCTGGTGTGAGTTTTGAGGCAAATAAATGCTCCCCTAGCAAGAAAGGAAGAGAGAAAATATTTCTTGGGATACAGATGTGTGTGTTGCATGCCTACCTCATCCCTTTCTAAGGCTGTAAGTGATGTGCATGTCCTTTATACCAGCACTGAGGGACATTGTTTGGGTTTGCAGTATTTCTCATCCATTCCTGGAGCTGGCAAGATGAATCCTCTCCACCACTGGATAACCCTGGCCCTCTAATCCCTTACCAAGAAAAGAGCTTTCCTCCTGCAGCAAGGTGGGTTTAAGATTTTGCTATTGCTGTGGTGCCCTAAAGGGGCTCTGAGGCAGGGCACAGCATGTATGTACAGACGTCCTTCATGGGGGTGGTACAACTGAGGGCATCATCTCCATGCAGGACGTGGTGCAAACATCTTCCTCTGAGGTTACCCCAAAGCAGCTCTGGTTTGTGCAGCTGCACTTTGGAGCCGGTGTTCTGCTATTATTCCTTCTTCCTTTAAGGGGAAAAAAAAAAGATAAAATCTATCACTTAAACATTTCCTTTGGTAAAGGATGAAATGGAAAAGTAGGTCAGGTTTGAAGGATCCCAGCCCTGACAGTGTCCCTTCTAGAGCTTCAGACCCAGGTTTTTGGAGAGACAGAATATGACTGCAGCAGTTCTCCTCATGCTCGTTTGTGCTCTTCATGTTCTTGTGTTCTTCTGTACGAAACCACCCTCAAAATACCCAGGATAAAATTATATTCCTATACTTTTCAAAGTAGGATTTGCTTGCCAGCAGTATATTTATGAACTGAAGCTACCCCTGTTCAGCTCCTTTGAAACTTAGCTGGGTTTTACAAGGAAGCAAGGTTATGTTTTGCCTTTAAATAGTCTAAGCTAAATTAGCTGGAACCTCATTACAGAATGCTTTTGATTAAAGCCAGACAATGCACTGTGGAAGCTAGGATCAAAAATGACAAGACTTGATGTCAGTGAGAGATTCAGAAGGAAAACTGATGGATTAATTTTAAACATCAAATCAGGATTGCACTTTGTACATGGAACAAAGGTGGCAGCGAAGTCAGGCATACCTTTTAGACTAAGGGAAACTTGACTTTTAGTTTCATTTCATGGGCACAGAACTGAAACCCAAACAGAAATACCAAAGATGATTTATGCAAGTATGCTTGGAGATTAGAGGCAAAATAATTGTTTTAAAAAGCAATAAAAGTCTTACATAAGATCTGGAACTCTGTTGTAGTTTAAGTCCAGCCGGCAACTGAGAACCCCACAGCAGCTTGCTCACTCCCGCTGTTCTTCCCTGCCCCCCACTCCTGGAGATACGGGGAAGAGAATCATAAGAATGTAACTCCCACAGGTTGAGATAAGAACCATTCAGTAACTAAGGTATAACACAAACCACTGCTGCTACCACCAATAATAATAATGACAAGGAAAATACAAGGGAAGAGAATACAACCGCTCACCACTCGCTGACCAATACCCAGCATGAACTGAGCAGTGATCTGGGCCTTCCAGGTAAGTGCCCCCCGTTTACACACTGGGCAGGACGTACTGTGGTATAGAATACCTCTTTGGTCAGTTTGGTCAGGTGTGCTGTCTCTGCTTCCTCCTGGCTTCCCCTTCTCCCTGGCAGAGCATAAGACTCAGAAAGTCCTTGGTCAGACCAAAGCATTCTAAGCAGCAGCTAAAAACATCAATGTTATAAGCTCTGTTCCCAGACTAAAGGCAAAGCCATAGCACTACATCAGCTACGAAGAAGGCTAAAAATTACTGTTACTGCTGATCCCAGGGCAGTATCCACCCCTTATTCCATACCATTCATGTCATGCTCAGATCCTATAATTTAAAATGTACCATCACTTTTTACCTCATATATATATATACACATATACATTCACAGAGAGATATCATTCCTTAGTCCATGGACCATTCCCTAAAAAGCTGCTGCATTCATCCAATCCATGATGTCAGTCTCCATCAGTTATAACAGTCTCTCAGGGAAGCAGAGATGGTATGTAGTGTTCAACTGTTGCTTACTGACAACACTGCTGAACTTGTCACTGCTGAGCTCACCTGGTTTCGTTAAAGTTTATTTTTCGTTGGGGTGATGATCAGAGGGACGTCAGGGTCAGTTGATGGTGATCTGAAGACAGTTCTGCTGCTCCTGCCAGCTTTTCCCGTGACTTGATTCTCCGCTGACAATCATGACAGCACATATCTTCTTTTCAAGGCCTGAAGTGGTGGAGATGAACATCTAGCTGAGATCTTTTGGGTCTTTGAAGTACCCTCTCCTGAGATACTCTATGCCAAGGATGCATGGAGCCTTTGGACCAGTCACAATGGGGTGCTTTTGCCACTCCTTCCCAGTTATGCTGATTTAAGCCTCCAGTGCAGCCAACTCTAGGGATCCTCCTGTCACTCCAGAAATACAAATGGATTCCACCCCTTGTTAGCTTGATGGCATCAGGGTACACTGTGCACTGATATCTACTAAAGCCTTATACTCCTGTGAGACTGATACGCCAGGCTATCTGATCCATGCAGTCCAGTAAATCTGATTGTCCTCTACCCCCGCCTGGCTGGAGGCAGGGCTCCTCTAGTAGTGATCATAGGATTCTCCACTTAGGTCTTGTAGAAAGGGATTAGAATTCCTTATCACAGAATTTGGAGTAAAAATCAGTTCTTCCACTTCCATTGGGAAGCTGCTCACCAAAGGCAGGAGCAGCAACTTTCTTGGGAGGATCATCCTTGACTTTTTTTCTTCTCTTTTAATTCATGCACCAGTTCCTCCACTGCTGAGGTAGTTTTTCCATCCCACTTAATCATGTCCTCTCTATGATCCCGCACGTAAAGCCATAGTGTGGCCCATGGCATGTATCTCCTATATATTCTAGCAGTAGGACACCTTTTGTTAATAGCTGAGACGTGGATTGGTACAGATGGGGAGCTGAGTCGATCAGATAGATCATCTCTCAATTGTTTGAACTCCTGGGATAGTTTTTTCCAGGCCTGAAATGATGGAAGGGATGCTATTGTCATTGAACTCTCGGAGTTGATGAGTTGCTTCCTCCACTGTTGAGGTTGTTGCCTCACTCCAGCTTATTGCTGCCAATGAGTGTGCATATGGTAATAGCCCACTCCATGTAAGTTTCTGCCACATGGATCCTGTACCTTTCACTTCATCTAGATCTACAGGTGCATTCCTGTCATCTGCCTGTGATAGATCATCTCTAGAATGACTGATTCCCTCAGGGACTGGATAGCTTGACTTGTAGACATACTTTTTGGTCAACAGCAGCTGTGCACCCAAACAGCTGGCTGCTTGCCTTAATCACTGAACTTTTAGAAAGTGCTCCATAATTATTTTCATACCATACTCTGCAAGTAACCCTGCTTAAAGAAATCATGCATGTTGCTAGAAAAACAAATGCAGATTCAGCAAAGCTCCTCTAAAAAATACTTTTGTACCTTCAGCTTAATAATGAGCAATAGCCTTGTTGTTCTGCTGATTTGAATCCTGAAGACTTTTTATAGTCTATCTGGCAACATATTGGGATATTCATTTTTTTTCCCAAGCTATTTTCCTCTGAAAAAAGCAGACATGGGTTTCTATATACAGACTTTTTTCAGCTTCTGAGGGTGGACTATGGTGCAGTACTGTGACATTTGTTGTTTATTGACCTTAACACATAGTGAGAGGGGATTGTTGTATTGATGCCCCTATCCTCTGGACAAAAGGAAAATTGGGAAATGAGGTTCCTTAGGAAATTAGATTTATTAAAGATTATTTATAGGCAGGGTTGCAAACCTGGAACTTGAAACCAGAACAAGGTGTGGGAGGCCTGTGGGTGCTGGAAAATGTGGAGCAGGGATAGAGACTGGTCCCTCCCACAGATAGCACATGTAGTGCCTGCTCACATGGAAGGCAGCAATTCCTGGCTCTCCCAAAGCCTCTTGTTTTGTTGCCTATCTGTTAATAAGTTTTAGAGTGAAAACATGAAACAAATGAAGCCAAGCCATGAAATGACTGGCAGTTGGCATTAGGATGTGAGAGTGGACTCCCCTGCACCAGGAAGAGGTGAAAAGCTTCCTGGTGCAGAATACAGCCCTGTAGGAAAGTGTTACAACCTAATCAAAATGGCTGGTGGCTTTAAAAACAACAGAAAGCCAAGAGATGGCACTGAGCTCTCCCTTTCTGGGGATAATGTATTGCGAGCTAATTTGATGGAGACCCTGAGAGTATGAAATGACCCTTGAGAGTGTGGATCTTGAGAAGAGTGACAGGTAGAGTGTGAGACTGAGGCCTGGCTGGAGCTGGGAAATCTGGTGTGGTAAGCACCATATGGTCCTTCTAGTGCGTGTGTGAGACCTAATTTCCACACCCAACGGCTCACAAAAGAGATAGCACTGGTGCTATTACCAATTGCCTTAATCTTGCTGCAGACGGGGTGTCCCCACCATCTGGTCCTCCCTGCTACAGCCCAGATCACCCATGGGTCATAGGTTTTGTGCTCTGCCCCAAGCAAGAAGAGTTGCATTTTCAGCTATTTTTGTTGGGATGCATGCCTATACCTGTAAGTATATCTGGCTTATATTTAATGTCCAGTCTGGCATAATGAGAGGTCATTCCTTACTATTTCCCTATTAGCAGATGGAAGTCAGATTTAAACAAAAGATGTCCTAAGACAAATCCCTGCTGTCCTCTTTCAGTCCCTCAAGGTTGGTATAGCTCTGCAGCATCACCCCCATCCCTGAAGTCAGTGCCTCCTTGCAGTGCCCGTTTCTCCATTCCCACAGGGACAATTTGAGCCTGAGCCATGTGCTGACACAGCCGTGCTTGCACTGATCTGCTGCTTGCATTGATCTGCGGCTTTCAAGCGCAGTGTGGGCTGCAGTCCATGCGTGTGGAGAAAAAAGCTTAATTTAGTTGCCCTGGTACTTGGAGGACACAGGAAACTATTTGCCAGTATACAGGTTCAGCAAGGTTAGAAGGCTAACATGCATATTTTGGTAGAGCTCTGAAAGAAAACTTTTCCAAGGAAATAGTGAGAAGTAGGCACCTCTTGATACTTTTCCTATTGATCTGTAACATCCAACAGATGCAGTTCTTGCATTTTCCATTAATTAGGGAAGCTTCCCACCTTCTGTACCCAAATGAAGAAAACAGGGTATGCGTTTCCTAGAGATATGAAAGAAATTACTGCTTATAGCCGGGCAAGATGCTAGTCCTGAAATGAGGACTTCAGCTTTTAAACTTGTTCTATCAGGATTTGTGCCAATTCAACTGATTTCCCTGAAGAAGGAAGAGCACTTAATTGGTAATGTCCTGTGGGGGACTGGCATTGCAGCTTCCTTTATGGCACTGGTGAGCTATCTCCAGGGAAAGGAAAGAACAGGAAGCTTCTGTCTTTAGGGAGCACACTGGGTGTCCCTGTGAAACACCTCAGGTCTCCCCAGACTATTTTTCATTCATCATAGAGATATGTAACTGTACCTCTGTGGTGATTTTTGATTCATGCATGTCCAGAACAGTCATCCAGGTGTGAGAACAGTGAATATAATTTAGTATCTTGGTATATAGCTTCTTGCTGTACCTCCAGTAGTTGCAGATATATCTCTGCTTGTTTGAACACACATTTCAGACTGTGTTTTATTATGCAGTATCAAAAGAAGTGTGGATCTTTCATGTCGTTTGCAGAGCAAAGTTTTGAAACCTGAGCACTGGGAAGGAGTTAGCTCTTGCTTCTGAGCTAACTGGGACCATGTATAAAGAGAGCAACTGTGAAAGACAAAAAGAGATATTCTGCCATAGAATTGTAGAATCATAGAATAGTTAGGGTTGGAAAGGACCTTAAGATCATTCAGTTCCAACCCCCCTGGCTCTGGGCAGGGACACCTCCCACTAAACCATGTCACCCAAGGCTACGTCCAACCCGGCCTTGAACACCGCCAGCAATGGAGCAT